>JAUCBJ010007091.1:0-67683 GCA_032718475.1 Nemertoderma westbladi | reverse complement strand
ACAAGTAAATGTTTTCTGATACATAACGTCTAAAACTGTTGCGGGTCCTTACGTCCTCTTGCCTCTGATCCTACGGGCCAGTTTGGATATCCTTCGGCATTATGGTAACTCGATTGGCGTGGATAGTGCACAGATTCGTGTCCTCAAACAATCCAACGAGATAAGCCTCAGATGCTTCACTACACCTCTAAAATATCGTAGAGTCCTTCAGTTAATGATTCGCTGGTTCCCAATATCGAAGCGGTGTTTCCGATCAGGATAGCTATCAGGATACGCTGTAGTAAGAAGCGATGAGAACGGGGCTCATGCGTGTTGGCATGGAGCCTCATCCCGACTTCTTTGAGGAAAGCGGCTGTTCTCGGACCGGGGCGGCCAAATGTCTCAAAGGCAACTGGTTCGAACTGATAGCCCCGATCAATTAACTCCTGATACTTCCTAATCTTTACGTTCTCCTGATCCTCGGCTATGCGACCACCAATGGTTTGGCTTATTCTGAGATGGCTGGGGGCCAGCGGGTCGACTACTGTGGCATCCCAGGTAAGTGTTCTTCCCTGGCTCCAAGGAACTAATGTTACACCATCTACCCGCTTCCCATCGCTCAAACAGAGACCTGGCGGTTCACGCAGGGATGGCACGCCGCAGCTGTTTAGTGATCGCTTTACGATATCGTTCAACATGCTGTGGCGTGCTTGTCGACCTGCGCTCTTACTGCACGAGAGACCATGGAGACCGTCAGATTTAACGGGTTTACCGCACCGGAAACAGTTGTGGGGCTCCGTTACTTTACATCCCAGGCGGGTTGCTATTGAAATACGGAGCTGGGCATCTGTTAGTTTCAGGCCTAATGATGATACTGGGATCGCGTCGATCCAACAGCCAGGGATTGGGTCGTCTAAAGCATTTAGCCGGGCCAGATCATTACCGACAGCGGATTCGTGGAGGCAACCACGGTTGAACTCATGGATTGGAGCCATCCATGAACTCTGTTTGGAATCGGTTGGTGCGATGATGTCAGTGGTGGTGTAGGACTGCCACAGTTCTAGTGCACCGCGAGAGGTGATGTCATTTGCGATGGGTTGGGGGTGAAGGGCTCCCGGGATATCTCGTACTGAGTAAACTTCTGGAGTGAAAAGGAGATTCGTGAGAGGTCTGCAAGCAGCCGCTGAAGCCAAATAGGCAGTCGGTGCGAGCTGCTTGGCAGAGCTCATCCCAAGGCCTCCCAATCGGGCAGGAAGTGAAGCCTGCTTCCATGCCTTGTCGTCGATTTGCGAGTTGGCGATGTCTTGGAGGGAGGATCGTTGGAGTTGGTCGTATCGCTCTAGAATCGCCGGGAATTCAAAGCATGGGGCGGAGCGCAAGAAGTACAGAAGGCGGGGTATGGCGAAGGAATTCTTCAGGAGGAAAAACGCGTGGTGACTATCGAGCGATGATAACCGGCTACTCATGGTCTCCAGATCAGATACCTTTGCCTCAAGACATTTCACCATTGCAAATTTCCCTATCGGCGCGCCCAGCATCGTGAGGTTGGCGAGGTCGGGTACTAAGATTCCCTCGCAGATGCTGTTGAACTCTTTGTGGATGCGATGGCGCTCCTCTTCGGGTGTTTCTCCCAGAAAAAATAACTCGCATTTCTTAGAGTTTAAAGTTAACCCGCACTTCCGTCCTTCCTCGATAACTGTCTGGAGATCCTGTAGCACGATCTCATATTTGTCTGCGAAGTTTCCATCATCGAGATACCAGACGTTAAATTTAGATTTCAGCGAGTGGTTGAGATCGTTCGTGACATCTCCAAACAATGCAGGACCTTCGGGGTCTCCCTGTTGCGGACCTTCTTCGGAGAGGATCACCTTGTCTCTGTGTATTAGGAAACTATAATCACTATAGGCTGCCCGGGTATAATTGTAAATCATCGGATAGCGCTGATGGATTGTCTCTAGGAGAGAGTCTCTACGGAGCGTGTTAAAGGCATTACTGAAATCGACTTTCAGTAAAACCGAGCAGCCGTTATTATCTGCTGAGACATACGAACGCGCTGCGTGTGCTGCTGCTTCGGCTCCGTTCTTGGTCCCGATGCCGAGCTGAGTGGAACCATATGAGGCTGACCTCTCTTCCTTCATGAGTGAGCCGACGTATTTTGAGCACAGTCGTCGCCATGTCATACCAACAGCAATTGGCCGGATTCCTACACTCTTCACAAATGCGAAGAGGTTTGCTCCAAAGAAGAGTGGTCCGATACAGTCTGGGATCTTACCGGCAACAACAAGGTCGACGAACTTGCACATGGAGTTAAGAAGTCGGGATGCTGCCTCTCCATTTTCGGCCCTTATGAGATCTTTGATGATCTGGGGTCGGATACCATCCGGCCCACCTGCGCTACCACTCGGAAATGTGGTGATCAGTTTGCGTAGTACCTGTGGTGAACAAGGTGTTGCACTTGGCTGCACTGGGGGAGGGGGGTCGCGTCTGTCTGCTGGGCGAGGAGGGTGCTTAGCTTTCAGGGCCTGCAGCGTCTCGGGAGTGTTCGGTGCCATAGAGTCTGTCGATGATGCGAGTCTGATAGCACCTCTGACATCGCCGTCTTCTATCTTCTCCGCGACTGCAGTGGCAAGGCGGATCTCATCCCGATTATTCTGATGTCGTGCCGATGTGGTATTCATTTCTGGAGGAGGCATGATGAAGGGGGAACAAGTGCGGAATGCGGCGATGTTCTTGTTCACTTGTGAGGCTAGGGACAGTTGTTGTCGCCTTCCTCCTCGCTTAGGAGCCGCTATACAGCGGTGACCTGCGATCAGAAGCTTAAACCAACTATCAACCAATGACGGGTCTGCGACTATGGCCATGAACAGATCGGATAAGAGGCTGGCGAGATTAGCTCTGGATGCCTTTGGGACATGTTTTAGTTGCTTAGCCCGATTGCCAATTAACATTTTAACAAGAGTCTCGGGGTCTGTGATGGTGTTCGGCGATGTCACTGGATCATCAATAGCTTCGGCTGGTTGCTGGCTGTGTGAGGTTCCTCCTTGGATAGGTGGCAGTCGCGGGTCATCCGGTCTGGATTGACCAGAGCCGAAGCACCTATTATCAGTGGGACCATGAACACGTAATGTGTCGTTTAAGTTGATACGGACACTTTTGTTGCAGACAGGGCACACGCATTGTGACGGATCCCTTCTGAATTCGGCCCGGGACTCCGTTGGTGCGGAACTCTGAGACGATTGTGGCTGATTAGGTTCATCAGGCTGTATTGGCGTGGTTCTTTGAGGTTCGTCTTTTTCAGGCTGCGCTGGTGCTATTCTCTGAGGCGAGTGTGGCTGCCGAGGTTCGACAGGCTGCATGGAGTTGGGGATTCTAATGATGGATTCTAGTTCATCTAGTAGGGACTCCCTATATACCTGGATCGTCTCATCGTTGATGTCTAATGGGGATCCACCCTCGATAACCATCTTCGCAAACCGACAGAGGTAAACACCACATTGGTAGGAGTTGTATTGTCGCCTGGCCAGTGGTGGGTCGATTTTGAAGTGAGGGGGTGTTATGTTGAGCCTTCCAGCTTCTAACATTGCCCAATCTCTGATTATATTTACCACCTGATCATTTGAGTTCCCAAGTGAGTCGAGGTAGGCGATGTTTCCATGTTCTGGAAAAAAGGCAGCTAGAGTCCAGTGCTTACCATTCACGTTTACAGGAAACAGTATCAAAGCAAGCGAGAAGATATTAGTGTTCCGCGTCCAACGCTTCACCGATTCGTAGCCGCCATCGCTGGCTGAGTAGCGGTCTATAAAATGGTGCAGCACCAACACATCATCCCGGGATGTTCTTAAAGAATTTAGCACAACTTCGATAACGCTGTGCGTAAGCCACCCTCTGCCTCGAAGCGTATCAATATCTTTGGCTGTGATTGTGGTCCCGAAACAATCGTAGGTCGCTTGATTACTGGATGGTGTGTTCGTGTTGTTAACGGTTCTTCCTGATAGATATATAACGCTATCGTTTAGTTCCATTGAACCTAGTTTGGTTTTGCTTGATTTTTAGGTTTACAATCTTATTTCAGCATTAAAAAGCGTTTGCTGTATCGGTACTGCAGTATCAATATCCAATATCAACCAATATAAACCAGTAAGATGTATTACTATTATGTATTGCTCTTATTATTTGTGTTCTTTATCCGGTTTCTTTATTTAGCAGCTTAAATTTTTAAATATATCGCCCCTAAATAAATAATCTGTGGAGTTACAAGTTATTATATGCCTGAGGGTTAGCTATGCGTAAATTAACTCTTAAAATTTAGTCACCCTCTCTTACTCTATATTCTAGAATTTTTTGTTCTAGAACATTAAAAAAAAATTATTATTAAAAATTTGTCACTATGTGTAATAAATAGTTTATTTATCTATAAACATTAAAAACTACAAATTATCAGGCTAGCTAGTGATTTTCAAAGTTTACCGGTAGCTATCATTAAAAAAAAATTTCAGAAATTATTTGTTATGTGTAATAAATGTTTAATGATGTTTAATTATTATTATGTTAAATTTAAATGTTTAATTATCTATGAACATTAATAGCTACCAATTTCTAGGCTAGCTAGTGATTTTGCAAGTTGGCTATTATTTAAAAAAAACAATTTATTACACATAACAAATAATTTCTGAAAATTATTTTTTTTTAATGAGAGCTAAACTTGCAAAATCACTAGCTAGCCTGAAAATTAGTAGCTATTAACGTTTATAGATAATTAAACAATTTATTACACATAAGAAATAATTTCTAATAAATCTATTATTTTATTGTTCCAGAACAAAAAATATTTGTTCTAGAAAATTTTTTTTTTTTACAAAACTATAGATAATATGACATAGAACATTAAAAAATAGTAGCAAAAACTAGCTATTACAACAAAAACACGGTCGTGGGTACCGGTACACATATTCTGTAGTAGTGCCAACGCCAACATAAATATAAGCTAACTCATTTATAACATAATTTATGTCATTTTTACTTTATTAATACAGCAACTAATTTATTTTGTGCAGTTTCTAACACTTATCATAATATATATACAATAATTTCGTAATGTTACAATTTTGGAATAAAACTACATACCTACTTGTTGCAAAGTACTTTACAGTGTTCTGATCCTCGTGGCTTTATCTTCACTCACTCACTAACGTTCGTTCGTGTAACAAGGCACTCGGATCAGCACACTGAAAAGTGCTACTTTACACACAAGTATGTAAATAGTTAAAACTATACTCTTAGTGCTGGATTTAATCTCAGCTTATTTTCGTACTTTCAGAGAGATTGCAGTTAAAAAAAACAACATAAATCGGAATTAAAAAATGAAGATACTTAACAGAAATGCTTATGGAAATAAAGAACATTAATATTTGTGTTTAAGATGTTTCAACAACTCACACCAAAGCTTAGTGAAACTAAACTTAGTGAACCTAACAACTTTTATATATTTAGAGAAGGCGCCACCGAAGTAGCTGGTGAGACGGTTGAAGAAAAAACTAACCGTAGAATATACGAGTTTGCTTTGGATGATTCCCACAAGACCAGAGCCAGAAACCTGTTTACATCAAAGTGGGAATATTTACTATTACCAATTGCGTGCGCGGTTGGCACATCAAACTTTAAGGACTTCCCATACATAGTCGAGAAAAACGGTGGATTGATTTTTCTCATCCAATTCGCTGTCGCACATTGCATTGTCGGGATGCCGATAATGGCCATCGAAATGGGAATCGGTCAGCGATTTCGGCGGAGTCACGTCTTTTCGTGGTATCAGATTAACAAGAGCTTCACTGGAATTGGCGTAGCCACACTAATGGGATGCAGTTTAGGGGTTATGATGTACAGCGTTAATGTTTCATATTGTTTCTACTATCTGTTTATGTCATTACAAGACCCGCTCCCTTGGCGAATCTGCCCTACCGAGAGCGAGACAATACTAGAGTCTATGTGGCATGTAAATGAAACCCCGGTGGCGGAATGTGTGGAAAGGATAAATGCCAGCGAGTATTTTTATTACACGACCTCACTTCAAATGGCCGGAAATTTCAATGATTTTTCACAACCAATTTTTGCGTACAAAATCTTAGCTGCATGTACTGTGGCATGGATTATATTTTACATCTGTTTGATTGGTGGTATTCATTCAACAGCGAAGGTTTTACGGATTACAGTTCCATATGGGGTTTTAATGACCACATTTCTATTCCTACACGCATTTACCTCTAAAGGTGGGATATCTGGTGTCAAGTATTTACTTAAACCTGACTTCAGCAAATTTTTCGACCCACAGGGATGGAAGACAGCTTTGACGCGATCGATAGTTAGTTCCAAAATTGGTTTAGGAGCTCATCTTTGTTTGGCTAGTTACTTACCAAGAACAAATGATTTTTATAAAGATGCAAAAATTGTGGCAACTGCGGATTACCTAATGTCCGTCTTAGGCGCGTTAACTATTTACGCCAATCTGGGGCGGAAGGCCAATCTGGATGCCCAAGAATGCATTGAATTAAATTCAAAGTCAGATGGAGTCACTCATCAATGCTCTACAAACGCAACATATTTACTAAGTAGTTATACTAGTGGCAGTGGAGCTGGAGACACCATTGCTTTCATGCACCTTTCTGATATGTTTGAAATGATGAATTTATCTCAATATTGGGCAGCAGCCTACTTTACTATACTTGTGTGCCTAGGAACTGATAGTATACTTACAACTATGTATACAATTGCGTGTCTAATTCGAGAAACACGATCAAAGTTATCATTCAATTTGACGTTGATGGTGATATGTTTCATTTTCTGGTCTATTAGTTTAATATATACCTTGAGAATTGGTAAATACCTTAGCAATGTGGGAGATTACTTTGTTAATAATATTTCGGGAACAATTATTAACATGGTAATTGCATATGTTATAACACTGACTCCAGGCGTATTCAGTCGATTAATGTTTGACTTCGAATCTATGACTGGTAAAAAGGCGAGTGGATTTTTCATGATCATTTGGAGGTATTTTGCTCCGATCATTTTAACACTGCAGACCCTTAAATTATTTTCTGAGATGACATTCAAGTACCAGCCACTCGACGCAATTAAAACCCACAAATATGAACTTGAGGATGATTTACCAACATGGACAGTTCTTTTTGGGAGTTGTCTACTTTTCATCATTCTGATATGGATACCATTTCTGGCTCTGTTAAACCGACTCGATTATTTACATAAGTTTAATAAGATCTTTATGGATTATTCTGAGTTTCCTGAACTAAAACTTCGAGACATACACAACCTAAGGGAAAAGAATCTGAGTAAATTTGAGTCGATGATTTTGCTTATGTCACTTCCCAAAGAAAATGTATCTTCCTTATTTCAGACAGCAACTGAAAAAATATCTGGATCTGACATGTACCCGTACACGGCGGTCACATTTGATACAGCAACTGAGCACCAATCAGCTATTTTCAATAATTCTATTTCGGCAATAGTCAGAAGGCAAAGTCAGCAAACTAATACAACAACAATCTAATTTATTTACCCATTCAAAAATGAACTTCTAATTATTGCGTAATTTATAAGTAATTAATTAATTATGTTAGCGCATTTGACAAAAAAGACGTTTTTAATCACTATTTTTATATATTTCGACTCTTTCCGATTGTTTAATAAACCATGTAAGAATGCGAGTAAAAACAACCAGTCTGAACTACTACTACTACTACTAGTAACGGCATGCTGCATTGCAGTTGCATTTTTAAGAATGCTGTGCCGGCTTGTCGACAAAATTGCGCCGCCACAACTCCCTATCACCCATGACATTTGCTAGATCATCTGCATCTTCAAGGCCAGTGTCCTTTAAGATGCGTCTCAAGAAAGTCATGGGCTGTCCACCATGCTTATTCACTCCATGAGGCTGCCAAAGTACAAGATTATGCACTGGCTGGTCCTCACGGCGAAAGCAATGTCCTGCAAAGCGGAGGCGATTTTGTTCTAGTGTCAAGCTTAGGGGAACCAATGAGACACCTCCAATGTTATATAGTGTCAGGTTGGTGATGTGTGCATTGTACTTGACACAATGAACCCGGCGTAGCATTCTTGTGAATGTGCCATCCAGAGATTTGGTATCCTCAGCAGTTAGAGCCCAGCATGGACTCCCAAAGAGGAGTACTGGAACTACTGCAGCTCTAAATAATCGGACCTTAAGTTTCCGATTAAATCTCGGTGACTTCCAAATCCTGGAAAGTCTATTCAAGGCTGCCCATGCCTTTCCCTTACGTATTCGAAGGTCCTCAGTCTGAAACACTGAAACGGTAATTGCGCTAGTGTACCTTCAACGGAAAGCCGTTCTAGTGTATCACTCTATTCCCCTTTTCCCACTATTGTATTGATTTGCTCAATGTTTCGCTCAGTCTATTACAGTAATTGATCATCTATTATATTTCACTAGCATACAGTACCGTGAGGGTCGGGTGTGATGGTGATTGTCTCAAGTCTGGTGATTGTGTTTTACTTTAGAGGAAACGTATTGTGACAAGTCTGTATCTGTTTATATTATTATCGCTACAGTATTCAATTTATGACAACTCTCAATCATGATAATTTATCATTAATATTCAGAGCTTCGCTTGCATTACGGGTCTGAAATATCGCCATAGATTAATTATTTATTGAATTAGAGGTATAACAACACACGTAGATCTGACACAATTGTCCAGGTTATCAATAATGCTTAGCTATAGAGACCTACCTGGGTTAGGTGTGTGTAAAATGTATTTAATCTCGGGATATCAGTGATATTATATTAACCAAATAACAGCAATAACAAGTATGATGTCAAATATTATACTGTAACAAATAATTAGAATTCATTTATTAACAACAGAAAACCATTCAACAGACATTAGATGTAATAATCACCAGTCAATTAAAGTTGACTGGGCTCTTACCCTCTACATGGATAAATATGCATTCGCTGGCCAACTAATGGCACAATAATAACACGAAAAGTGAGTGGGCTATTGGATCAACAGTGTATATATACCAGCTATAGGAAGAGGCGTGCAGCGCCACCTAGACATCTGGTGATAAAGAATTCAAACCAAATTGGCTATGTAGATAATGGCACTAGATGGCGTCAATTAAAAGAATGTATGTATTTTGAGTAAAAGACACAAATATTATGACGCAATTAACTTTATCAATAAAAATGGTGGTTTGAACTTAAATTAAGCAAAATAAGTAATATAAAATAGCAAGGAACACAATTGCAGAAACAAATTAAGTAACATTCCTATAATAACAAAAAAACTGATTCTGAATTGATGATGTTTTTAGATGATTAACTGAAACCAATTATTTCTAAAATTCTAACCATAACAGTCTATGCTACTTTGTTATATTATCTGTCAGAAATAGAGGGGAGCAGTAAAGTAATCATTTAATCTGCAAAGTAATCACCTGATCTACAAAGTAATCACTTGAGCTGTAAAGTAATCACTCGAGCTGCAAAGTAATAATTTGAGCTGTAAAGTAATCGCTTGAGCGGCAAAGTAATCACTTGAGCTGCAAAATAATCACCTGAACTTGTTAGCGTATCCAATTTGCTGCACCACCCAGCGGAAAATGGGGAAAGTCATGATTTACGAATCATGATTAGCCATCCAATATTGTTAACACAATATTGGATAGGAGGGAGAATGAGGATATATTGTCCGCAAAAGAGAGATGCCAGCGCATCAGCTCATCTCTCGGAAAGGCCAATACAGGGCCAGGGAAAATTAGGGATTGGCTAAGGGATATAGATCGACCAATGGAGGGACAGCATGTGTCCAATTATAGCGCATCCACTGGTTAGCCAAACCTAGGTTGTAATGTGTCCCATGTAATATACAACCGTTACTCTGTCAATTGTGCTAGTTGGTAATATTGGGTGAGCAGAAGTCGAATGGTTTTCAACTGTCGTCGTTGTCACCGTCACACCTGTCATTGTGTTACTGATTGTGCTATACTACCGGTACTTGTATACTTATCTGAGATTAACAACATTAACATCAAAACTCTGTTATTACATCGGCCTTTGGCCTTTCAGTTCTCCAGCCACAGTAAACGGATGCGGCGACACGTATAAAACCAAGACAAAACCTAGTCGGGATTCCCTCACCAACTCGGGGATCCCGTCACAGTTGAAAACCAGACACGCTAAACGCTTAGCACGCTAATGACACGCCAATGAGATGAGTGAACAACGAATGCCCCAGGGTTCGAAGGGGATCCTGAGCAACCGAGACCAAACGATTTGGGAAGCGGAGACGAGGTGGTACCGGCCTGCCACACCGCATTCGCCGAGGAAAGATGATTCAGTGGTAGAGGAGGAAGGTGGACAGGTACAAGGGGACTAGAAGCTGGAGTCGACATGGGATGGGAGCGGTGAGAGGAGTACTGGAGTCGCCAGTCAACCAGCGGCTACAGGCGGCGAGCGGCCCACCAGAATGGCAATGGTGGGGCCAGCGGTACCATGCCGGAAGAGGACAGGAAGTCAAAAAGTTGAGGAGGAGGACGTCGGGACGAGTGATCACCTGCAACGGGCATATAACGCCACGGTGAAGACTCTAAAGGAGTCTAAGGAAGGAGTAAAGGTAGGCGAGCCCAAGTTGAACCGGAGACTCGGTGAGTATAACAAACATTTTCACTACCTAGCCCGATTTGGGCAGGGAGAACTGGCGAGTGAAAGGGCGAGAGGGGTCGCCACAGAACTGTTCGAATTGTGGCGATCTGAAATAATGCCGTATGGTGTAGTGTACATATGGCCTTATCTGGTGGATGCGCGGGGAATTAAGTTAGTAGGGTGGGCGGATCCGCACAACGCCGGGGCAGAGGTTAACCCCGAGGATTCAGTGGCGTCCGTTAGTGAAACCGCTGGCAGGCATGATAAAATTGGTAAACCTGGGAGGCAATGGGAGTCTGTCGCAACCGAAAAGTCTGCTACACCCTCCGCGAAAGCAAGAAGGGTGTTAGGGATAGATCTGATGTGTCAGCTTGACATGGTCGCATTAGACCAAAAGGAATTAGAGAGATAGCTGGATGAGGGAACTGCGCTGTTAGAGAGGGAGAAAGGGTTAGCGAGAGAGTGTAAAGAGAGGGCCGAGAAAGTGGCGAGAGACTATAGAGAGCAATAGGCGAGGGAGGCAGAGAGGGTTGAGAGGGAAGTGAGTGAGCGCAGAGAACGGTAGGAAAGGGAAGTGAGTGAGCGTAGAGAATGGGAGGAAAGAAAGGTGAACGAGCAAAGGGAGGCAGAGTTAGCCGATCAGAGTGTTTGAGAGGAGAGGGAAAGGGAAATAGCTCGTAAGATAATGCGGGATGATTGCATACCCAGTTGAGGGGGTTAATGCAGTATCAGGCGAAACAAAAGCGCCGATTTGAACTGGCAAAAATGGGTTTATCAGAGAGCGAAGCTGGTTCGGGAAATATTTATGAGGAACCAGGGGTCATGGAAACCTTTGTTAATACAACAACAAACATGACACGACAAACACAAAACTGGCGTGACCCGACGGATGGGGGGGGGGGGGGGGGGGTAATGACAATACGTTTAATGGGAATGCAAATATTAACAATACTGTAGTGGATAACTTTAATAATAACGAGGGTACATTTCATACAGGAAATAATGCTTCGGTAAATAATTTAAATAATAATAATGTTGAGTAAGTAGTTCAGTAAGCGTTCATGTTGCGAATGGCCAAATGAGGGAATGTCGAGCCCACTCGGGAAATGGAAGGAGAATGGTAGAGTTCATCTGGGAGGTCGATACGAGATCTCATGAATGTAGATATAACACCAGGACTAGAGGACGCAAGGAGGGTGATAGAAACGAGCGAGGAAATGTTGCTATGGGCAACTGGAGATGTCGAGATAGGACGGACAGCAAACCGTCGATAGTTGAAGTAGAGAGAGAGGGCTGGTGGGGTTATACTTCGAGAGATTGCTGTTGCCCCTTAGAAACACAGCCTGCCGACATATATTACGCACCGGGAGAGGGGTACAGAGTATACCGAGATGAGGAGGATGAGATAAGAAGGGATCGAAGGGAAACTTCCCATTGGAACGTAGCTGCTGATCGACGATATGGTAGTCGCGGGGAGGAGTTCTCAGAATATTCGAGAAGATTAAACTTCGGTCTGGAGGAGCACATTCAGACTGCATGACATACTGTAGGTCTTACTGAACATTCCTGGCGAGTATCAGTATAAGGATGGGGAAGAGCGGATGGCGAGATTTCCGGAGAGATGTCCGGAAGAGACACCAGTCCGGTACAAGGATGGGGAAGATTGGATGGCGAGATATCCGGAGAGATATATGGAAGAGATGCCAATCCAAATAAGGAGTATACAGATACCCCTGGTATTAAATAAGAAGACAATGTGGAAAGGGAGAGGATGTAAGAAGGTTAATCCAAAGAGAGAGGAGCCGATGACGAAGGGTGACGAAGGGAACAGGGAAATTAGAGGAGACGTGTTGTACACGGGGCTGGCAGAGTACGAGGGGGCATTAAATGTTAACCCATTTTGTGTACCGAGTGATGACCAAGGGTCATCGGAGGCTTTAACGCCGGCGCATATATTGAGGGGGAGGCCAGCAGAGGTGGCATGTACCAGTGAGGATGAGATGAAGGGTGACATTTTTCCATCAGGGGATGATGAGGAGTTCTGTGGGGTGACGGAAAGATCCGATCTTAGGGAGGAGGAGAAGGGAAGGTCAGATCTGAGGGAGTTAGGATTGACAAGGAGAGTGGGGCGAAGAATAAGAGGACCTATAGGGGGGCAGTAGGAGAGTTGCCTGCTGGAAGAATCGCCCTTAGGTTGATAAGTCATCCAATAAGTTGGATGGAGGGTATGGGAATGAGGGCGATACACCCTTCCCACAAAATAAAAATAAAAAATAATGAAATAAAAACATAACTTACGCTGGGTCAATGGGACCAATACTTAAGCCGGGTCAATGGGACCAATACTTACGCCAGGTCAATGGGACCAATACTTACACCGGGTCAATGGGACCAATACTTACACCGGGTCAATGGGACCATTACTTACGCTGGATCAATGGGACCAATGCTTACACCGGGTCAATGGGAACAATACTTATGCTGGGTCAATGGGACCAATACTAAAGCTGGGTCAATGGGACCATGTATAGTCTAGCTAGAGGCATGACTAAGGGGTAACGGACATATTGGGGGAACATGTACACGTACAAAGGGTAGATCGGAGGTAGGCCATCACTGATTTGACACTAATTAGAACAGAAGTTAGTTATCTCTTGCCCTTCTGGACCTTTGCAAGGCACCACCAGTTTGGTGAGAGAGGGGAATCGGGATGGCGGAGAAGCAGTGACAGAAGTAACGGCTAGTGGGGATCCATGGGACACTGGGTAAAGGTGGATAAAATGATCAGCAGGATCCTCCACGACTATGTCATAAAGAGGTGGAATGTTCCATATAAAGGAAAACCTTGGTTGGCCGGGAGGAAATTGCCATTTGCCCGCCGGGCTGATGGGAGGTAACAACAACCGCGCCATACAGAGGGATCACCAATACCCAGCGACACCTGGTCATTAAACAACAGGGCGGAGTTTGTGATTTATTATGAGTGCCTATATCCTGCGAGATAAGAAACGTCCCGAGGGGCGCAACCAGGGGTATGGGTAGGAGGGATACTTGATGGGACCACCAGCGAAGCGTTATCAAGAGATGATAACAACTGCACTCAAGCCATGGTGGCAAATACATCCGTGATTAAGAACAAACAGGATGGCAGGGAACGTCCAAGCCAGGACGAAGATAAAAGAGAAAATACGATGAGCTGGAAGGATGGGATAGAAGTTCTAGACCGACATTCTAGATGGTATTCGCTGACGTCATTTACTGACAGGAAAACATCAGGATGCCTGGAAGGCAGCGATGGAATTGTAGACTGAAGTAAAATGCCCCCATCCTAATTATGAATAATACAAATAAGATTTATAAGAACAATAAATTGTAGTGGGATAATATTACCATCGTATGATGTACTATAGTCAGATGCAACCTTTTCCAATTAGCTAGTGGAACTGGGGACTAATTGACTGAAATACGAGGATGAGACAAAGGGCTCACTTACCATACATACCGAGTGATACCGAGTTTCCAGAGCCCATTCCATCGTCCACATAGAATCCGCGTCGAATCATGTCAATTGCCTTCTCACTGTATTCCCCCTCTTTGTCCTCCACCGTGTCTCTTACAGCTGTAGTCGTAGTAAACGAGGACGACTTGGCCTCCATGTTCTGCACTACCATCTTATACATCGGTATCTTCGGTATCAATCAGCCTCTTTCAGCCCCTCAAAGTCCTGCCGCAGCAGCCTCTTGAATTGCTCCTCTACTCCCTCATCCTCCATTTCTCTCATTGTTCCTGCGAACATGCACCCTAAGGATTCGGACATGCTGAACGGGATTCTGGTCTTAATTGGGCCACTGAGCGTCCATCCGAATGGCGTGAGAATGGCCACCGGGTCTCGCTTCCTATCCTCGCCAAAGACGGTCTGTAGTCTCTCGTGGGCTGTCGGACAGTCCATGCCGACTATGAGAGATAATTTCGGGACATCCAGTTCAGGCACGGAGAAGTCGATATTATCCAGGTACTGGTATTGCTCGACCTCGATCTTTGTGGGTCTCCTGGCGTTAATATTGATCGATTCTATTATCTGAATGGGTTCGATGGTAGCCCCATAATCGCACCCTGGTGTTATCGCTGCTATCTCGCATCATCCCGTTCTCATTCTCATGACCTCGTCCTTTCTGGAAATAGTGGTTACCGCCATCTTACTTGGCTTTGTCCGTAACCCTATCCTTTCGGCCACCCAACTTTCCGCTAGCGTGAACGCAGCTCCGCTATCGACCAGCATTAGCGTCGTAACCGATAGCTCGTTCTCCCCCATTATTCTCACTGGTACTACCCTGAGTAGTACCGTTCCCCTCTTCTTTGCTCCCAGGGTGCTTGTCGCCATCGTCTGGCCTGCAGTCCCATCAGTCTCGCCATATTTTACCGGCTGTTCCTGGGACTCATCCTTCCTGTGTCATGACATAGTCCATTCTTACCCGTGTAGGCTACCCGATCTTGTTTAAGTAACGCCTGCTAATGCATGCAGTCTATGGTCTTATGTGTACCGAACCTATGTAATTGGCATTTGTATTCGGGGTTGTAGCGTTCCTTGTATAGCTCATCACGTATTGCACGTAGATTTATATCTAGTGGTTTAGTGTTTTAGTTACTTGGACTCGGCCTACTGGGAGTATTAGGTTTGTATTTGTTTGTGTTGTTACTTTGCTTCTGTCAATGCCACGGTGTGGCTCTACTCCCAGCGCTTTGTGGAATAGAAGTCCCCTGTGTGGCCGCATATGGTAGCGACTGCCTCACCTTCGGAAGTGCATTTGCCGCACTATATTCGGGTTTAGGTCGGCTGTATTCCATTCTTGGTGCCTTTCCTAGACTGTCCTCACTATAGACTGGATCTGTTATTAACTCCGCCTCGTAGTTAAGGAAGTTCGATATTTCCTCCAACCCTGGCTCCACACCTTTCTTTTCTCGAGTGGAGAAAGCGATCTTTCTCCATTTGTTTCTCAGCCAGATCGGTAGTGCCTGCGCTATCGTGGTGATGTTGTTCGATGCATTGAGTTCGTAAGGTGCATCTAGAGTCTTTAATCCTATTAGCGCTTTCTCTACTTTGTTAGCGAAAGTCTTGATGCTAACAGGGTTATCTGCGAGTCCGCCTGATGTTATTCCCCTTAAGGTTTGTCGGATAATCTTCGCAGGATAGCCAAATTCCCTGTCCAGGGCCACATGCAGTCGTGAATCCTCCTTCAACACCTTTATAACGTATTATTTTTTTATACTGTAGTTTTGTTATCGTTTTGTTTATTTCTCATATTTTTGTTTATTAAAGTTTATTTAGTCAATATATAGTACAGTACGTTATGCGGATTTATATTACCGATATACAGTAAATTTAGCTTTGAATTATTTTTTATTCCGTTAAATAAGTTCATTTTCGACTGTCATTTATTTATATAAAAACGGCACTACGTTTATTCAGTGTGAGTGGCTAAATAAAATTTCGTTACCATCTTTAAATGATGGTGAGGTTTGATATATACTGTACAGTGTAGTTAATACAAACAATAAATTGTTTTCATTCTACCACCAGCGTCTGCAAAAAACGCAAGTCTAACGTTAAATGACTCTAAATAGTTATCAATTTCCTATAATTTAATTTTAAATCATCAATTAAATTGTTTGATAACTAATAAATTTAAATAATTTAATCAAATGATATATCTAACGTGGAGGCCAAATAGGTATGTGATAGTATTTTATATGAATCTAAACAAATTTCTTAGCAATTGATCAAAGTCATCATAATTCTTCTCAGAAATAATCCGATATTTATTTTGCAAAATGCATTTAAGGTTCCACTCCTAAGGTATAGTAGGTGTAGGGGTGTAGGCGTGGGTGTAGGCGTAGGCGTAGGCGTAGGCGTAGGCGTAGGCGTAGGTGTAGGCGTAGGCGTAGGCGTAGGCGTAGGCGTAGGCGTAGGCGTAGGCGTAGGCGTAGGCGTAGGCGTAGGCGTAGGCGTAGGCGTAGGCGTTGGCGTAGGCGTAGGCGTAGGCGTAGGCGTAGGCGTAGGCGTAGGCGTAGGCGTAGGCGTAGGCGTAGGCGTAGGCGTAGGCGTAGGCGTAGGCGTAGGCGTAGGCGTAGGCGTAGGCGTAGGCGTAGGCGTAGGCGTAGGCGTAGGCGTAGGCGTAGGCGTAGGCGTTGTAGGTTAGGGTTAGCCCCCCCCCCCCCCCCAGTCCCTTGTGTGTGCAGGCAGGTCCACCAACTAACTGCTGCTGTGGTCCATGAAGTAAATCTCAAACTTGATCTTTTTTATTTATACTTTTGAATCAAAAATAACGTATTAGTGACGTATTTTTTTAACGTATTATTGACGTATTTTTTTAACGTATTTATTTAACGTAGTAACCCCGGCCAATAATACGTTAATTTAACGTAATGGTACGTTCATAAATAACGTTCATATACGGCTGTTAACGTTATTTTCAGGCATGAGTTAATTAGTATGATTTGAGTAAAATTTATGTATATTTTTAACGTAGTAACCCCGGCCAATAATACGTTAATTTAACGTAAGGGCACGTTAAAAAATAACGTTGGAATGGTAGAATATTAACGTAAATTAACGTTAAATTAACGTCAAAATGTTTGCAGGGTGGTATTGCCTCACGATGTCGTAAGCTATGGCCCCCCTGGCCCTGTATAGACTTGTATATATTTAAGGCACTCCGCCTGTGTGAGATTTTTTGTCAAAATCTCTTTGCTGTACATACGCCGGAACTGTAGATATTCTTCCGGCTTGCTACCATCGAACTTGAAAGGCTCCATGGGTGGCAGCTCAATTCTAGTTTTTAGCGCGTCGATGAGTGTTGCCATTCCCATCTCTTGAACTTCTAGCACGCTCGACGGTATAGATACAGGCTCCTTTAATGTTGGGTGTGTTTCGCCTCTCGGGCTCGCCGACCTTCCCTGAGTGGGATATATCATGTTATATCCCTGCATAAAATCCCCCCCTCCCCTGGGTATATGTTATATCCCTGCATAAAATAGTCATACTGGTGTGCTCGGTATAGGCCTAGCAGGTTCCTGCCTACTCACCGGTATGTAAGCCGCGACCTCCGGGTTTAATCCCGGCATTCGCGCTACCCTATCACCTACACTATCTCTCCCAGCATGGCCTATAGTATATTCAGTAAGACCTACAGTATGTCATGCAGTCTGAATGTGCTCCTCCGGACCGAAGTTTAATCTTCTCAAATATTCCGAGAACTCCTCCCCACGACTACCATATCGTCGATCGACAGCTACATTCCAACGGGAAGTTTCCCTTCGATCCCTTCTTATCTCATCCTCCTCATCTCGGTACACTCTGTACCCCTCTCCCGGTGCGTAATATATGTCACCAGGCTGTGTTTCGTAAAAGTAATCACTTGAGCTAAAATTTAAATCACTTGAGCTACAAAGTAATCACTTGAGCTGCAAAGTAATCACTTAAGATGCAAAGTAATCACTTGAGCTGCAAAGTAATCACTTGAGTTACAAAGTAATCACTTGATTGAGCTGAAAAGTAATCACTTGAGCTAAAAATTAATCACTTGATCTACAAAGTAATCACCTGAGCTGCAAAGTAATCACTTGAGCTACAAAGTAATCATTTGAGCTACAAAGTAATCACTTGAGCTGCAAAGTAATCACTTGAGCTACATAGTAATCACTTGATTGAGCTGAAAAGTAATCACTTCAGCTAAAAATTAATCACTTGAGCTACAAAGTAATCACTTGAGCTGCAAAGTAATCACTTGAGCTGTAAAGTAATCACTTGAGATGCAAAGTAATCACTTGAGCAGCAAAGTAATCACTTGAGCTGCAAAGTAATCACTTGAGATGCAAAGTAATCACTTGAGCTGCAAAGTAATCACTTGAGATGCAAAGTAATCACTTGAGCTGCAAAGTAATCACTTGAGCTGCAAAGTAATCACTTGAGCTGCTAAGTAATCACTTGAGCTGCAAAGTAATCACTTGAGATGCAAAGTAATCACTTGAGCTGCAAAGTAATCACTTGAGCTGCAAAGTAATCACTTGAGCTGCTAAGTAATCACTTGAGCTGCAAAGTAATCACTTGAGCTGCAAAGTAATCACTGGAGCTGCAAAGTAATCACTTGAGCTGTAAAGTAATCACTTGAGCTGCAAAGTAATCACTTGAGCAACAAAGTAATCACGTGAGCTACAAAGTAATCACTTGATTGAGCTGAAAAGTAATCACTTGAGCTAAAATTAATCACTTGAGCTACAAGGTAATCACTTGAACTACAATATACTACAATATACAAAATAAGAAAAACCGTAGGGGGCTTACCCCCCCCCCCCCCCCTCCCCCCCTCCCCAATACAGTAGAATCACCCCTTGAATTTGGAAGGAGGCCTACTATGTGTATTATTGTAATTGTCCAATCACGACTACTTTTCTCACGCTATTTTTAGGGTTTTTCACGCTATTTTTAGGGTGAATAAATTAATTTTTTCACGCTATTTTTAGGATGAAATTTTTTCACGCTATTTTTAGGGTGAATAAATTAATTTTTTACGCTATTATTAGGGTGAATAAATTAATTTTTTACGCTATTTTTAGGGTGAATAAATTAATTTTTTACGCTATTTTTAGGGTGAATAAATTAATGTTTTTACGTTATTTTTAGGGTGAATAAAGTAATTTTTCACGCTATTTTTAGGGCGAATAAATTTTTTTTTTCACGCTATTTTTAGGGTGAATAAATTAATGTTTTCACGCTATTTTTAGGGTGAATAAATTAATTTTTCACGCTATTTTTAGGGTGAATAAATTAATATTTTCACGCTATTTTTAGGGTAAATAAATTAATTTTTTACGCTAATTTTAGGGTGAATAAATTAATGTTTTTACGCTATTTTTAGGGTGAATAAAGTAAATTTTCACGCTATTTTTAGGGCGAATAAATTAATGTTTTAACGCTATTTTTAGGGTGAATAAATTATTTTTTACGCTATTTTTAGGGTGAATAAATTAATTTTTTACGCTATTTTTAGGGTGAATAAATTAATTTTTTACGCTATTTTTAGGGTGAATAAATTAAAGTTTTTACGCTATTTTTAGGGTGAATAAAGTAATTTTTCACGCTATTTTTAGGGCGAATAAATTTTTTTTTCACGCTATTTTTAGGGTGAATAAATTAATGTTTTCATAGGGTGTTTTAACGCTATTTTTAGGGTGAATAAATTAATTTTTTCACGCTATTTTTAGGGCGAATAAATTAATGTTTTCACGCTATTTTTATGATGAATAAATTAATTTTTTCACGCTATTTTTAGGGTGAATAAATTAATTTTTCACGCTATTCTTAGGGTGAATAAATTAATTTTATACGCGCTATTTTTAGGGTGAATAAATTAATGTTTTCGCGCTATTTTTAGGGCGAATAAATTAATTTTTTCACGCTATTCTTAGGGTGAATAAATTAATTTTATACGCTATTTTTAGGGTGAATAAATTAATGTTTTCACGCTATTTTTAGGGTGAATAAATTAATTTTTTCACGGTATTTTTAGGGTGAATAAATTAATTTTATACGTAAAATAATTAATTATAGGGTAAAAAATGTTGAGAGATTGAATACTGTATGCCATAATTCCTAAGTTTATATTAATGTGTAAAGCTGAGAAATCTGCGCAACTAATGCAACATAAATTATTGAAAGCCGTCGAGAGAAACTCAAATGGTAGTGGTCTAGATTTGATGATTCCTAAAAAAAACACCACATGCAAAACTCAGAAAGTAGGTCCCAAATAGTATTTGCGATTATACCGTTTCCCATTCTGGTAGAAATTAATATTCTAGAAGTCCCAGGCTGGGTTATTGCGTACGTATCTTTGCATGAATAAGGGTAATATTTGGTATTTTGTAAATTGAACGTACTCTACACCATGTCCTGGAATATAGTGTCGTAATTCAGTGACACCACAACCACCCCGCCCCCCCCCCCCCCCCCACCCCAATTTTTTTACAAATCGTAATGAGATTGCATGGGATTTTAAACATAGTTCGTTTCATCTCCCTCCTCGTTACGGGTGTGCAAGAATGCATACGAGAGGTATCCATAGAGGTAAAACCTTCCATAGGTAAGACCTTCCATAGAGGTAAAATACTGGAAATCCTAAGAAATTTCGGATTACCAGAAGTAATTGTTGCTGGCATTGGATTGTTATATTGTGACACAGAAGCACAGGTACTCTCACCAGATAGTGAAACTGAGTTTTTCTCAATCCTGGCTGGCGTACTGCAAGGTGAGACATTAGCACCATTACTATTTGTAATTGTGCTGGATTTCGCAATGAGGACGGCCACAAAGGGTGAAGATCTGGGATTCACACTTCAAGAACGCAGATGTAGTAGATATCCGGCAACTACAGTCACAGACACCGACGACGTTGCGGATGACATCGCCCTATTCTCTAATATGCCAGCAGATGCACAGTTTCTACTGAATAAAGTGGAGAGGACTGCTAAGGAGGTTGGATTGCATATAAATGCTACCAAGACCGAATTCATGACTTTTAATGTTGATGGAAACTTGAAAACAATAGATATTAATCAACTAAGGAAGGTTGACGACTTCCAGTACCTTGGATCATGGATAGAGAGTAGCAAAAAGGACATAGAAGTTAGGAAAGCAAAGGCTTGGGTAGCTCTATCAAAAATGGATACCATCTGGAAATCAGATCTCTCCAGGCACCTGAAGACTAAGTTCTTTCGAGCAACAGTAGAAAGTGTACTTATATACGGGGGTGAGACCTGGACACTGACTAAATCACTTGAACAACGATTTGATGGTTGCTACACAAGACTACTAAGGGCAACCCTAAACATCAGCTGGAGACATCACGCCGAGATTTGTGGTACAATACCACCTGTATCAACCACCATCCGTGAACGCAGATTAAGATTCAGTGGGCACTGCTGGCGAAGTAAAGACGAGGTCATACCAGATCTACTTTTCTGGCAACCAACTCATGGAAAGCGTAGCCGTGGACGACCGATAACGTAAGACCGATAACATATATAGACCCGCTTGAAAGGGATACTGAACTTGCGAGAAACAAAATTGCGACAACTTTGGAGAATCGGGAAGCCTGGAAGGATCTCATTTCCACTGTCCGAGTTCGTTCGACCTAGTAGTAGTATAAGCGTTTAAAAAATGTCTCCGTCGATATTGCACCAGTCCTACTATAATTACTCTTCGAACTTATTGCGCGATAGAAAGCTGGCCCTGCAAGGATTTCAAATATGTAAATATATTTGAATTTGGTTGGGAAATAGCTGAGATAGGGGCATTCGAAAGTGGCATGTAATTACTTCCGCTGCAGCACATTTTTATTCTATTAAACTAGAACGCCATCAAGATGGCTTTAAACGAACCTGTCTTATACAGACTCCATGAAACAGATGGGATTGGAAGATGCAAACCATGAATGCCTTGCATCAACCAAAAAACTGCCTCCCATTTAATGTAATACACATTCGCCTAGGCAAACAAATCATAATCACAATTACTACGATGATGTGTGAAATGGTATCCATATCCGCAACCTGAGAAACGGCCCAAAAGAGCAGTTTATTCTGCGAAGGGATCTTACTGTATTAGATAAATAAAATAAAGAACTCGAATTATTTATACCTAATACATTCTCAGTTAGCCTAATAAAAACATCGGAGCAACCAATATAATGTACATGTACTTGTACAAGCCTCCTATGAAAGTTTGTGAAATCTTCCAAAGTCTACCCAACACCCGTTGGTACCCGGCTGGCACACTGGTTCCTGGTTCAGTTTTCTGGTTTTGTTAGTTTAATCGACAGCTGTTGTAAACGCCCTAGATATACAAAACCTACTAAGCCTTTACATTATAATTGAGCTTACCCTCAGTTGATGACAGACAGTATTATGACGATGACAATATTACGATGACAGTAGATACATACGATATATAAACTAACTGACTGAATAGAGATGAACAATAATAATATAAATAATGTAGTGAAATGATAGATCGATTTATAGATAGATTTATTTATACATTATGTAAAAACAATAATAAATACACCAAACAATGTACCGGTATAAAGGTATTGTCCAACATAACATATAGGATTACCCCTAAAGCTTTGCAGCTTATTTCCAAGGGGGTCCTTTATGTTACTTGGTTACAAATACAATATTACACTACGCTAACCTAAAACCAATATAAAACGTAATTACACTATGTACGTACATGTACAACTTTACCGAGAGCGAGACAATGTCCGACTCAACGATAAATATGTAATGTACAGAACAATTTATTATAAAACGTAATTACAGTATAAATAGTAAATAATTAGCAAGTCGTTAGACTTGATTACTGTAAGAAAAAAAAGCTACTGACTACTGACCTAGAGCAAAAACGGCTCTAACGATTTTGATGAAATTTTGCATGGACCATGAAAATGGATTTCTAAGGGTATTTGTGAAATCGCTGTTTAAATTGAAACATCTCAACTTGTTTTATTTCGAAAAATAGCCCCAAAACACGAAAATTGCCATAGGCGCAATGTTAAAACACCAGCTGGCACTCATGAAAAATGTATAGAGATGGCCTGGTAATGCATTCAATAGGAAGGGCAACTAACAAAGAAGTACTTTCTCTGCCAAGTTTTTTATCACTCTACTCTACAACCCAGACAATAATCAAACAAAACATTAACTGGTTTAGCTGGCTATTACAGTCTCAGCTGAATAACTCTTCCCAATGCATCCTTGCTATGTTAATTAATTGGCGTGCAAGCTAAATTACTGTTAGTTAAACAGTGTGTTGGCTGCACAGTGTATTGTACTGTACTATGCTCTCATCGCATTATTGTTTTATTTTGAAATCTTTGTGCCAACATTAATACTGTGGAGGGTGTATGCTTATAAGGCTGAATGTTTACTCAGCCTCATAATGATTCTCCATAAGGCTAACATTATAGTTTGAAATATAAAAATCTGTTATAATAATTATATCGTGGTTTACATTGAACAGTGTAAATTGTTAATCGCGGTTTACATTGAAACATCTCAACTTGTTTTATTTATTACAAAAATAAGAACGAATTTGTCTTTTCACTTCTTGTGCGCGATTGTATTGAATTCATGACAACTGCTGTTATTGTTATTATTAATCAATTGACACCTCGACTCCTCTCTGAGACTCCGACTACTCTATCCGATAGAATAAAATAATCATTTCGCTAACTGCTCTCTATCTTCTATAATCACAACAGCTTTTATAATTCATTTAGATGATTACAACATAATAATTATAGTTTGAAGTTGTCTAGAAAATTTTTCGTACACCACCGGGACTACCCTCACACTAATTGATTATCAGACAGAACAAAAAGCTTTTACTTAATTCGTACTGTCTCCTACGACTTGCTTCACGGGCCGCTAGGCCCGTCTCTAGTTAATAAACTAATAACTTACTGTAGGACTATTGTACCTATTTTTACATTGCACACGGAGGTGAGATTTAACTGCAGATTTAAAAGAATGTTGATTATTTAGGTTTTTAATTTCATTAGGCAGAGCGTTCCAATTTTTAATGCCGTTAAAAAAGAAAGATCAGATTCGAAGGATTTACAATTCGGGAGGTAGAAGTTTGAAGCACTAGCTCTGGGACTGTAAGAGTGTGTGTATCGCGTACTCTGTTGAATTTTTGTTTTAGGTAATTGGGACATTTACCATTATACACTTTATGCACATGGTTAAGGCGTAGCTGCTTAACTCTACTATCTAAGTTAAGTAGTCCAGATTCAGAAAAGTCATCTGGAGTTAGGTGGTGCCTAGGTTTGTAGTCTTTAATAAATCGTACTACTTTATTCTGAGCTACTTGTAATTTACATTTAAGCTGTTTGGTTAAGCCTTCATACCAAGAAGAGCATGCATACTGTAGTCCATGTGACACTGTATTAAAGAATGTTGTTCAGCTGTAAAAGTGTAGTTGTGGGTATTTAATTTCGCGTTCCATAATGTTGATAATATGCTAATATTTCGAATATCGCACATCGAATCGTTCTAAACTTTTTTATTCAATAACTAGATACTAATTGATAAATAGTCGCGTTTATTTTTTTTGAAGATTTTGTTTATCTCATAAAAACGCTTATATCTAATGAATGAAAGCAAAAATAAAAGTCCTGGCTCAGCCACTAAGGAGGAAGGAGATGAAACTATCTCTGTTTCAAATTTCATTCAATCTCATTACGATTTGTAGAAAAATTTGTGGGAATTACGACACACTATTTCAGGACATGGTGTAAGTTGCTAGGTTAGTAAATACGGTTAACTTTTATAATCACTAAAATGTATTGTATTATTTATCACTAATATAAATACAATACAAATTTAATATTTTATATCTTCGAACAAAATTAACAAATTATCTAATATAAAATAATTGACCTAAAAATTTTACAACGTAGTTGACCGACGGGTTTGGTGTTACTTGTACAGGTAATTAGCATGTCCTATATGCCTGGGAGGACAGCTCCGACTTCCAAGCCAAGACTAACGTTCTACTATCTGACTAACTAGACGGTCAGGGCCCCAACCGCAGGTTATCATGTTCGGAGAACTCGTATCCGTGCCCGGCCACGGTTCTAGTCATTGCAACGCCTTTATAGATGGACCGGAATTTTAGGGAGCACAAGATCTCAGCAACTAAGCGAAAACCAACAATAGGATGTTCCTAGACCCCCCCCCCCCCAAAATTTATCTAGAAGACTTTTTCCCATATACATTACGTTTCAAAAGTCTACGGTTCTCCGGCTAGGGCCAATTTGAGTCAAAAAGTCAGCCTCCCTAGCAACCTCGTTGCTATGCAGGAATCTCCAGAACCGCTAATGCTACGGACTTGGGACCGGCGCCAATCGATAGGCAGCATAGGGTTTACATTAAAAAAACTTTTTTTGGAGCGATCAGATCATGATCTTGACCATGATCATCAAAGATCAGTTTTGATCAGGATTCGGACACTCAAGGCTTGCTCCAATCGAAAAACTTAACATTACAAAAAGAATCAGCGACCCCACATTAGTCATGATTCCCGTTAAAAGATTTAAAAAAAAGTGAATTCTTCCTGATCAAAACGCAAGATCATGATCGCGCCAAGATCAGACTTCGTAAAATCGTAACTAAGCATTTTGGATATAAACAATTACTGTTCAGAACGTTCAGAACACCGCCCTGAGTCGATTAAAAAAAAAATTGGCTCGATCGGACAACCGGTTCTCGAGATCTGATACCTGATCATTAAAGATCATATTTTTCGGTTTTTTCAAATTTTCTCGAAAACTTTGTTTGAGACCCCCGATTTTTTTTTTACAAATCGACTTCTATGATGAAGGGGCAACTTTTGAGCATTTCGAAATTTTCAAAAAGCGATTTGATCAGGCCGCGATCAGAAAAGATCGTGTTTTTGGTTTTATTTCGAAGACCAAGTCCTGGGAGTTCACCGTATGGAAAAACTTAACATCACAAAAAGATTCCTCACCCTCGAATTATGGGGGGTAGCCAAAATTTGGGCATAAAAAGGTTCAAGTCTAGTGGGTCAAAACTCGAGATCATGATCGCGAAAAGATCAGTATATTTAAAATCGAATCTAAGCATTTTTCTAATAAACATTCATTGTAAGAAATGTTCAATGGTCTATTCTGAGTTGATTAAAAAAAAATTGGCTCGATCGGACAACCGGTTCTCGAGATCTGATACCTGATCATAAAAGATCGTGTTTTTCGGTTTTTCCAGATTTTCTCGAAAACTTTGTTTGAGACCCCCGATTTTTTTTTTATTAATCGACTTCTATTAAGAAGCGGCAACTTTTGGGCATTTCGAAATTTTCAAAAAGCGATTTGATCAGGCCATGATCAGGAAAGATCATGTTTTCGGTTTTATTTCGAAGACCAAGTCCTGTGAGTTCACCGTATGAAAAAACTTAACATTACAAAAAGATTCCTCACCCTCGAATTAGGGGGGGTAGCCAAAATTTGACCATAAAAAAGTACAATTCTAGGGAGTCAAAAGATCATGATCGCGAAATGATCAGTTTTTTCGAAATTACTTCTAAGCATTTTGGGGCAAAACTTTCAAACTAAAAAACATTCACTGGAGTGTTCTAAGTAGATTAAAAAAAATTTCGACTCAATAGGCCTACCGGTACCGGAGATATGGTCGTCCAAAGTCTGCTTCCGGTAATTCGAAAATATTTCAAAAACCCTTGATCGAATTTTTTTCTTGAAAAAATGTGAATGTACAGTTAGTGGACCCGCATCTAACGATATATCATAATCCTTATTTCGGATGACAGGTACCGGTGAAATCAGACTTTACCGAAAAAAATTCAAATTTTTGCTACTCATGTCTGACTATCTCGAAAACTATAACAGATATGGAAATACTTTCACTGCAAGAAATGTTCGCCTATCCAATGCGCTTCTAACTCTGTGCTCGGATTTTGCATAGTGTCAAAACCTAGTACTTAACCCCCCCAGCGGAGGGAATGGAGTGACCGGAGCGCCAGTACTATCTTTCATTATTATGTAGTAATAAGGGTGGTGGGTGGGGTAGGTGGTGAACACTATTTATAGGGTGGAGGGATGGTCTAGTATATTACTTTAGGATATTTGATTTCTTTGCAATATAGTTTAGCTGCCTCAGTCTTATTTGTAGTATGTTATACATTATACCAAATTATATCAAGTTTTAACATACTACATTGTCTACCTGTAGAGAAATATACAATGTAGGGCTCATAATATATTTATAAATAGATTTAGTATATTTACATTGTATAACAGAGTGATTTGTATTATACTAAAGACGCCGCTTTGATACATCTGATCAAATTGCAATTTCTGGTATATTATATATTTCACTATCTTGGGTATATCACTCAATTTCTAAAACTATAATAATAAACATTTACTTCACTTCTTGTTTACTCGCATGGATATATTAATATAAAATACGTCAGTATAATATCTTATGGGGCCAAACTCAGCGTAATCAGAGTAATGTTTAATTATTATTACAATTGGCACATTGAAGTAAGTAGTACATGAGTTTGATACAATAATTATGAATCCGTATCTTATTCTACTCTACTTCCTCTCACTCTCTCTCTCTCTCTCTCTCTATTTCTCTTTCTCTCTCTCTTTCTCACTCTTATTCTACTACTACTAACTACTATTACTACTACTACTGACTACTGCAGAGTTAGGTGTATATTACAAGAGGACGGGGTTCGTGATTATTAGTTATTATACAAGTGCCCCTCGGCTATAGAGAGTCCACCCTCGGTTGCTTACTGGGTAACGCCCTATTAAATATAATAAGAATTGTGACATGCCAGTAGTATATATTACATGGAGACGGCATCAGAGTCACCCATAGCCCATCATTACCGTCCATTTCTAGTACTGCAGCCAATCAGAAGCCACCATTTCAACCTTTACCAGTGGTCGTTATTATTTCAACCAATCAGATGACAGCATTTCATCCGTAACCATGGCAACTTCTCAAGTTCCCGCTTATTCCGCTAGAGGCGTTATTAGTCACCTAACGCTAGTACTGCATCCAATCATAAGCCTTTATTTTACAGGTGTCCGGGTGTCTACACTTAGCATCAGGTAACTTCTATTATTTTTCAAATCGCAATTTTTCACCAACCTTTATTTTACAGGTGTTCGGGTGTCTACACTTAGCATCAGGTAACTTCTATTATTTTTCAAATCGCTATTTTTCACTAGTAACTAAATTTAATTTTGCAATTTTTCAGATAACAAAATATTCAACAGGGTTCGAACCCGGGACTGATATAACTCCTCACAACTCACCAATCACTCTTCCATCCAACCTCGAGAGAAAAAGGCGATAAATATCTGAGTTATAGCATAGTCATTGAATTCTTCATCTTCATCACTGGTAGCAGATGATTATAAATAGCTTCTAGTTCCTTAACATAATTACTATAGCGTAGAATACATTAATTCGACTATTAATAATAATCGATTTATTTTATCGATGTAACTGTTCGATCAACTAATTTGAATATAAGTTAGAATGATAGGGCTAGCATTGATTACGTTGCATCTGTTACACGTTACTGCTATTTCACTCTCTAACTCACGCTAATGTAATAAATTTAGCTGTACACGTTGCATCTGTTACACAAATCTACTATATTCCTCACTGTAAGTCACTCTGCTGTATTAAAGCAACCATATAAACAGAAGTTTTACAATCTAATAATCATTTATTTAGTTTTTATTTTTCAAAATAGTTTTCATTCTAATTATGGATTTATTTAAAAAAACTTCAAGCAATACTTGGAAATTTACATTTAATAAATATACCTGTAGTATTGTTTATGGCAAGTACTTTATATTACTCTCAAGCGATAACAATGTAACAACGTGCTTCTCTTACCAGGATACACTCTACCTTCTAGACGTCTTAGAAATATTATTCAACCGACAAAAGGAATCACCAGTTTCATTTTTTATTTCATGTTTCATTTATCCTAATATAGAATTTACAAGAGGAAAGTTAAATATTTCCACCTGTGTTATTACTGAAAACGTATATATTCAGAAGCAAGGCAAATGTCAAATTCTAAACAAATCATTAATTTATTGCTTCAGAGTAAGACAGAAATATTAGAATTGTTATCACCACCACTCGAAATAATAAATCAGTGTTATGTTGTTAATTTAACCAACCCATCTTTTGTTGGTTTTGTAAGCAAATATAAAGGAGCGACTTATATGGGACTATGGGAGATTTCAGCTAGATATTCTGATGCTATTGGTCTTAGGTATTATAATGGGTTTAACTTAACAGCATCGGAAGTAAATTCATTGTGGTATGAATGGAATTATGAAATTAGTAACGAAGGTGTCTTTTCAGAGCTAGATATGGACGATAAAGCTTTATCTGACCGACTTAAAGTAAAAATAAATGTACAAGAAAAAAAAGTAATTATTACAGACAAGGAAAGCAAATATTTACAGTTACATTACGATAAAGACATACCATATATAGAGTTTCTCTACGATATGATGTTAAAGGTTTCATCAACTGATATAGCAGACGGTTTCGTGATTCTATATCCACCAACTTGGAAGTTTAAGGTTAATAAGTCATTTCCAGAAGTAGTTTCATCCACATTTAATCCAAACACATACATCGAAGAGACCTCGAGTGATAGAAAGCGCAGATCTACATCTCAAACATCTTCCATTCCCAACAATGATTCTATATCTACAAAGAAAATAAAAGTTACAAAAGCAAGTGAAGAGGTAGCAGATTACAATAAGGAACATATAAAAACAGTATCAGATTGATTTATTATTAACTAGAGACTTTTCTTTTTCAGTTTCACACTGACTTGTAAAGGTAACTTTTTATCACAAAGTGTGATTATTATAAAGTATTTGCATGTAAAGGTGACTTTATTGAGTAAATATTGGTGATAGTTTATATTTAATGTGAGCACGGGATTAGGAATAAAACATTCGCATGTAAATGCATGAGTTTACACCACCATAATAAAACATTTGCATGTAAAACCTACTTTATCAATGAAAATTCAAAACGCATTATACACATCTTGGTTTAGACTTGATTTTATTATAAAGAATTCAGTTGTAAAAGCAACTTTATTTATGATATTAGTTTCCAATGTAACTGTTATTTATGATTGGTTGGTATAAGTAGAAACTTGAAATATATATATATATATATATATATATATAAAGAGCTCAACTGATTCATTCGAGCTCATTCTGAAAATATTAAATTAATTAAAGTTTAGATATTATATTTTATTTGTGTTGAGTAGCTTATGAATTTTTTGATTATATATATATATATATATATATATAAATCCAGGAAACAACTACACGTTTTTTAAAGGACCAAGGTAGATATGAAATCGGCCTACCATTTCGAAAACGAGAACCTAGATTTATAAATAACAGACCCTTGGCAGAGAAAAGAATCGCTCAATTACATCGACGCCTTACGGCTAATGTTTCAGCTAAAGAAATGTACCAAACTCAGTTGAAGAAATTTATAACAAAGGGATACGCGGAGCGAGTACCGGAAGGAACACCAGTGACTGAGAGAACGTATTACTTAACACATCATTACGTTCCCAAACCCGGTAAACCCCACGAAGTACGAGTCGTATTCGATGGCTCTGCTCTATATATGGGCCAATCCCTCAATTCCGAGTTGTTACCAGGACCCAACTTACTCCAATCTTTGTTGGGAATACTTTTGAGATTAAGACAATATTCCATCGCGTTCGCCTCCGATATAGAAGGAATGTTCTTACAAGCCAAGGCGCTGGATAGAGATAGAGACAGTCTGAGATTTCTGTGGTGGCCTGAAGGAGACCTCAACCAGAAACCGGTAGAGTACTGGATGACCATCCAGGCTTTTGGGATCATATCAAGCCCTTCCAACGCCTGCTCCGTGGTGCGAACCACTGCGAATGACAACCGAGACGCCTTCTCCAAAGAGGTGATAGACAACATCAAACGTAATATATACATGGACGACAATTTAAGGTCCCTTCCATCAGTAGAAGAAGCCATAGATGTCGCGAAAGGAATGGTAGAGTGTTTGAAAAGAGGTGGATTTCGACTGACGAAATTCACCAGCAACTCCCGTGAGTTTCTGGAAGCGATACCGGTAGAAGACCGAGGAGCGAAAGACCTAGATTTAATAAAGGACGATCTTCCAGAAACCAAGACGCTTGGCTTGAAGTGGGACACTGAAAGAGATATCCTGTTTTTTCAGCTAAAACAGCGAGTAAAAGTAAAAGTAAAAGTAAATTTTCTTCGGCCGCTAGGCCAGGGATTACGCACAAAGTCTGACGACTTATTTCCAGTGCGGTCCCCCCAGAACTTTACTCCCCAGAGGAAACTCTAGTACTCATTTAGCTACCACTTAAGGATGCAAGGCAGAGATGCGCCCTGGCTGGTCCCTTTAAAGCATTCGTGCCGAAACGAAAACTGCCCTGGTCCATGTGAGGATCGAACCCACGACCTACAGGAGATGTGAATTCAATGCAACCACTACACCAAGGTGGAACCAAGGTGCGAGATAATCCAGTTCGGTCCAAACGGATTTGTTTAAGTATCCTGAGCGCTTATTTCGACCCATTGGGATTTATTAGCCCAGTTATATTGATTGCTCGGAGTTTAGTACAACAAATGTGGCTTGAAAACCACTCATGGGACGATCCGCGTAAGGGAGAACTGTTGAAGAAATGGATGAAATGGGAAGATTCTCTACCGGCCATCGAGAACTTTATAATTTCCCGTGCATATTTTGGTCATGTTCTTCCTACGTATTCCTATCAACTCCATGTGTTTGGAGACGCCAGCGACATGGGAATAGGTATAGTAGCATATCTGCGAGTCGAAACTCCGGATGGAATCAAAGTCGCCTTGGTTACCTCTAAGGCATTGATTAACAACAAGTTAAAGGTTCCTCGAGCGGAGTTAAAGGCGGCTTTATACGCTACAGCCATCGGCCGGAACGTAACAGAACAAATCGACTATCCACTGGAGAAAACGGTTTATTGGACCGACGCTTTACTCGTGTTGGAGTATCTAACCAATGAAGTCTGTCAGTTCAGCGTTTTTGTTACTAACAGGGTAGCTATTATTCTTAGTCGCACAAAGATAGATCAATGGAGACATTGCCCTGGTACGATTAATCCAGCCGATATCGCCTCCAGGGGAGCAACTCCACAGGAACTGATAGATACTCCAGATTGGTTGGGTGGACCCGACTTCCTGAGCAAGGAAGAGGATGAATGGCCTCCTCACCTTACTACGGCGGAGATTAGACAAGCCAAGGGAGCGGAGACAGTCAAACCTAAAACCCGGGCGAGTAAATCGAAGTTATTTAAACCGACGATCGATCTATCTGTATTACATACTTCCGGGAATGATGCTTCGGATCCACAATCCCTCGCCACAAATAAGTCTGTTGTGGAAATTAGAGATAGAGGTTGGAAATCTGGAATACCAGACGTCTCGCAAGGAATCTCACCCCTGCTGCAGAGAGCAATGCATCACTACAGTTCCTGGAATCGGCTCTGTAAAGCCGTCACATATTTAAGGCGATGTTTTCATCATCACTACTCCAGGACGAAGACCACTAGTGATACCGCTCCATTGACATCTGCACAAGTTCATGTTATTAAAAATTTACCCAAATATAAGACATCTGACCGGTTTCTCAAGGAGAAAATTAGTTACCAGGAGCATGAAGAAACCAATAAGCAGATACTGAGACTCCTGCAATGCTATGAAGATTCCGATGAAGAAATAGAGAATGGAATAGTACGTATATGGACTTCCTAACTACCGGCCATCCTATCGATTTACATGATACGGACGATGTAGACACCGAAAGGGAAATGGTTCTATTTAAATATCATACCCAGCGGAGTCGTAACGATAAACCGAGAATAGATCACGAAAATTATATTCGTAACAGACTGGGAAGACGAACCAATATGCCTAGAATCTGAGGAGATTCAGCCTATCGCTCCCGGAACAGCGACAACGATTACATCCTAGAATGGTATCAAGGTCCACAGTGTCTCACTGCGTACAATTATCGCCATGCCAACTATGTTTCTCGGCAACGTTGTCGGTTATGCGCATCGAGAGACCATGTTACGCCCATGGACACAAGCGTCCGCTGTTCCTATTTCCACGAACAACCGGTGATGGAAATTTATTGTGCGTATTGCAGACTCAATAACTTGTACATTTTTGCGGTTTGCCCTCAATTTATGACTCAATGTCACCATTGTCAACTAAAGGGACACGCCAGTTTCGATTGCCCTTTTAATCACGATTTGGAAAGCGTAGATGAAATGATCACACTACGTTACATCAGAGCTTGGGAAGCGAACGCTGATTTACATTGTGATTCGCGCCATCGCCATTATCCTGGACGCGCTTACGAAGGAGTTTATGCGTTCCATCCTTATCTATTCGCTTCTGTCGAACAGAAATCACGCATATCTAGTTACGAACTACTGAAGCGCGTCGGAGAATGTATTTCAACCAAGTTCGTACGCAAATTTCTCAGGAGTGTTAATCCTAGCGACCTTCATTCCTATAACTTAATCAATTATATCCGTCAGGATCCGGACTATGGAGACTTATTTGTTAACTCACACCCCGAGTTACAGGAAGTATATCGACGGCCTTACGAATACCGAGCCCGCGAACGCGAGTTGGAAAGAACCATTAAACCCCGGAGGTTTCTAACTGCCTATGGTCCACCCACGGCTCTCGTTCAGACCACTCGTAAAGGACCCGTAAGAGCGGCTGTCTTAAAACGCGCTCTCAAAGCCGTTAGACCCCTCTCCCCCGACGTTGATGTCAATCAACCCGGCACTTCGACTGGCGTATACACCGACCATAATCCTACACCCTCTGATGCAATTATATTGCACCCTTCACCCAGGAGTTATAGCCCTCCTTGTAAGGTGGCTCGCCCCAAAGAGAAAAGGACTCTGGCCAGCTTTAAAAAACTGCGTAAACGCCGTCCGCGCAAGAAAGACTAGCTGTTTAGAGTATTTACATATATTAGAAACTGTGATTTTTGTATATTTATAAACTTGAATCCCATTTTCTGGGAGCGGTGTAAAAGCTTTTGCGGATATAATCAGTCCCCCTCGCCCGCAAGGTACCGTTATAGGTGTTTTAACGGACATAAAAGTCATTCTTCTATATGTGTGCTTTGGCGGACATGGTAAGGCAAAAAACCCGCAATGCGTCAAATACCCTGGCACAGCTTAGCCTTGATGATTCAGATTACGACATCTAACAGCTGGTTGCTGACATGGAAACGGCCATTGGACACATGGTTCTTTGTTTAGCTTAACAGCCAATCAGAGCGATTTTTTCTGTCGATGTGGAGATATTTGGCAGATCGTGCTAGGAGTGTTCAGTCTTACTGTTTTTGTGATACTGTTGTGTTGTTTCTATCTAGGCCAGGAACACCGGCTCTAGAGTCAATTCGTTTCAGACTTTAGAAGAAACATTAGTAGGCTTAGATTATAGAGCGTATAACTGTTATCAGTTCAGTCTTACATTATCGGTTCAACATACATTATTATACTGCTATTTACTGTTGTCATATTTTGTATCAGTTGGTTGAATATTATTTGGAGAACATCTATAAAGAACCCAAATTTCCCAATTTTCTTGATACACTACAGGTTAGAGAGACGGGTTACATATAGCGATTGCGACTTATATTATTGTGGTTTGTAGTGAATTTAATGCTATTTGATAAGCACTACATGAGTCAGTTGCTAGTAGTATATATTACATGGAGACGGCATCAGAGTCACCCGTAGCCCATCATTACCATCCATTTCTAGTACTGCAGCCAATCAGAAGCCACCATTTCAACCTTTACCAGTGGTCGTTATTATTTCAACCAATCAGATGACAGCATTTCATCCGTAACCATGGCAACTTCTCAAATTCCCGCTTATTCCGCTAGAGGTGTTATTAGTCACCTAACGCTAGTACTGCATCCAATCATAAGCCTTTATTTTACAGGTGTTCGGGTGTCTACACTTAGCATCAGGTAACTTCTATTATTTTTCAAATCGCAATTTTTCACCAACCTTTATTTTACAGATGCTAGGTGTGTCTACAGGTAACTTCTATTATTTTTCAAATCGCTATTTTTCACTAGTAACTAAATTTAATTTTGCAATTTTTCAGATAACAAAATATTCAACAGGGTTCGAACCCGGGACTGATATAACTCCTCACAACTCACCAATCACTCTTCCATCCAACCTCGAGAGAAAAAGGCGATAAATATCTGAGTTATACCATAGTCATTGAATTCTTCATCTTCATCACTGGTAGCAGATGATTATAAATAGCTTCTAGTTCCTTAACATAATTACTATAGCGTAGAATACATTAATTCGACTATTAATAATAATCGATTTCTTTTATCGATGTATCTGATCGATCAACTAAGTTGAATATAAGTTAGAATGATAGGACTAGCATTGATTACGTTGCATCTGTTACACGTTACTGCTATTTCACTCTCTAACTCACGCTAATGTAATAAATTTAGCTGTACACGTTGCATCTGTTACACGAATCTACTATATTCCTCACTGTAAGTCACTCTGCTGTATTAAAGCAACCATATAAACAGAAGTTTTACAATCTAATAATCATTTATTTAGTTTTTATTTTTCAAAATAGTTTTCATTCTAATTATGGATTTATTTAAAAAAACTTCAAGCAATACTTGGAAATTTACATTTAATAAATATACCTGTAGTATTGTTTATGGCAAGTACTTTATATTACTCTCAAGCGATAGCAATGTAACAACGTGCTTCTCTTACCAGGATACACTCTACCTTCTAGACGTCTTAGAAATATTATTCAACCGACAAAAGGAATCACCAGTTTCAAGAGGTAATATTTATCCTAATATAGAATTTACAAGAGGAAAGTTAAATATTTCCACCTGTGTTATTACTGAAAACGTATATATTCAGAAGCAAGGCAAATGTCAAATTCTAAACAAATCACTCATTAATTTATTGCTTCAGAGTAAGACAGAAATATTAGAATTGTTATCACCACCACTCGAAATAATAAATCAGTGTTATGTTGTTAATTTAACCAACCCATCTTTTGTTGGTTTTGTAAGCAAATATAAAGGAGCGACTTATATGGGACTATGGGAGATTTCAGCTAGATATTCTGATGCTATTGGTCTTAGGTATTATAATGGGTTTAACTTAACAGCATCGGAAGTAAATTCATTGTGGTATGAATGGAATTATGAAATTAGTAACGAAGGTGTCTTTTCAGAGCTAGATACGGATGATAAAGCTTTATCTGACCGACTTAAAGTAAAAATAAATGTACAAGAAAAAAAAGTAATTATTACAGACAAGGAAAGCAAATATTTACAGTTACATTACGATAAAGACATACCATATATAGAGTTTCTCTACGATATGATGTTAAAGGTTTCATCAACTGATATAGCAGACGGTTTCGTGATTCTATATCCACCAACTTGGAAGTTTAAGGTTAATAAGTCATTTCCAGAAGTAGTTTCATCCACATTTAATCCAAACACATACATCGAAGAGACCTCGTGTGATAGAAAGCGCAGATCTACATCTCAAACATCTTCCATTCCCAACAATGATTCTATATCTACAAAGAAAATAAAAGTTACAAAAGCAAGTGAAGAGGTAGCAGATTACAATAAGGAACATATAAAAACAGTATCAGATTGATTTATTATTAACTAGAGACTTTTCTTTTTCAGTTTCACACTGACTTGTAAAGGTAACTTTTTATCACAAAGTGTGATTATTATAAAGTATTTGCATGTAAAGGTGACTTTATTGAGTAAATATTGGTGATAGTTTATATTTAATGTGAGCACGGGATTAGGAATAAAACATTCGCATGTAAATGCATGAGTTTACACCACCATAATAAAACATTTGCATGTAAAACCTACTTTATCAATGAAAATTCAAAACGCATTATACACATCTTGGTTTAGACTTGATTTTATTATAAAGAATTCAGTTGTAAAAGCAACTTTATTTATGATATTAGTTTACAATGTAACTGTTATTTATGATTGGTTGGTATAAGTAGAAACTTGAAATATATATATATATATATATATATATAAAGAGCTCAACTGATTCATTCGAGCTCATTCTGAAAATATTAAATTAATTAAAGTTTAGATATTATATTTTATTTGTGTTGAGTAGCTTATGAATTTTTTGATTATATATATAACAATATTCATATTAATTTTAAATTGTTTTTAGGATAATAAAGAGATGGATAAACAATTGAAATGTCCATTTTGTCCTCATCAAATTTCTAAACGAAATTATTTAACACATGTGAAATCTCATTTTGAAGAATACAATTGTTTTAATTGTCGAGTGAAATGTTCACGTGAAGAAATATGTAAACGACATGAAACGACTACAGGATGTAAAGAAATGAAGTTTTGCGTGTATGAAAAAACTTGCCCTACTTGTAATAAAGAGTATTTATATGAGAATTACTTACGTCACGACTGTCACCAACGTTATTATCATGTTAGACCACCACCACAACGGAACCAAAACAATACTATCGTATCTAGAAAAAGACTGAAATCTGGTCAAGGTTCATCAATTTTTAACATTGAACGAGCCGCACACGATAACCGTTTAGAAATCTATGTTTACAATCTTCCAAATGATGAAGATTTTCCTGATATTCATTCAACATTAATTAAAATTCTACCTCACATCCAAACTTTATTATTAGGAAAACTTAGCGAAATGAATGTACTTAGACCCTGGCTAGGTGTGAATATACTCATGTATCGATCACATTTTTCAGAGGGTGATCAAGAAGAAGCTTTCTATTTTAGTTCTTCAGGTGGTGCAGTTAATACCGTAGATTCACATGAAAGTTTTGACACATGGTTTGAGTATGTACTAGAAAAATTAATGGAAAAAATAGCCATATTTAACACTCGTGGCTCAGGGTGGCGTGTTAAATCTTTATTAAGAGTAGAAATTAAAGTAGCTGAATCCAAGTGTAGGTCGTTACTATATAAGGGGCATGGATATATGGAGTTACCTAAGGCTCTAGCGTGTAAACAATGTGTTATAAATATACAAACGGCTGATAATGACTGTTTTAAATGGGCAATTATAGCTATAAAATTTAGTAGCAAAGTGAAGATAAACAAAAACCGTACTTCACAGTACAAAAATTATATGAGTCATTTCATTTTTGACAACGGCAACAAAGATTATCCAACAGAATGGCCGCTTGCAATTAAACTTTTTGAAAAACAGAATTCAGCATATATAATTAATTTATTACTCTACGACAACAATCGAGTATCTATATTAAGACAGGCACCATTTAGTAAAATCACTCCAGATAAAGAGTTATTGAATATATTACTTGTAAAAAATAAGAATACGAGTAAACAATCACATTATGTTTGCATAACTAACTTGAATCGTTTGATGAATACGAGAGCTCTTCATACTCGTGGTAGGCATTTTTGTGAACGATGTTTGGCGCCTTTCTACACCAAGGATGTTCTAGAACGTCACCGTCTTGCTTGTTATCGAGGTAAAAGTCAAGTTGAGAAGCTACCGTCTGAAAAAAGAACTCACATTAGCTTTAGAAATTTAGACAGAACATTACCAGCATTGTTTGTAATATATTTTGACATAGAATCTATTTTGGAGCCAGCCATCAACAGTAAATTTATTCAGAATCATATCCCATGCGCTGTAAGTTATTTAATTGTTCCTAGTACCGAATTAATCAATCCACCAAAATTTTATTTGAAGACCTTTACAAAAACAATCGACAACAACTGTATTCAAGACTTTTTAGACTCTGTATATAATGACATCACCCAATTATATAAGTGGGCAGAAACCCATACGCGAGAGAAGATTATACTTAACGATGTAGATAAGTTAAGTTTTTGGAAAGCTAAAACTTGCTTTTATTGCAATGTTTTATTTAAGGATAAGTCTGAGAAAAACAAACATCACTCACATATTACTGGTAACTATATAGCGGCCGCTTGTAACGCATGTAACCGCTCTTTATCGTTGAAACGACACATGTATATACTCGCTGCACACAACTGCAATCTCTACGATTTGCATTTTCTTTTGCAAGTTGGTTTTAGCAATAATAAATATTCCGATTGGGATATAAAGGTAATCCCTAAAAATTCTGAAAGGTATATTTCACTAAGCATGCATATACCAGTTAAAGATGAAAAAACTAAGATCGAGCTACGTGTCTTAGACACATATCAATTTTTATCCTTTTCCCTAAGTACTTTAGTTGATTGTTCAACAAAGGATATAGACAGCGAGGATATAACATCAGTTCTACCAATTACTGAACAGCAAATGAAATATTTTTATCCAAATTTAAATAATGCAACAATTAAACGAAAAGGTATATTTCCCTACGAGTATCTGACAGATTTAAATAAATTCAATGATTCGAAATTACCATCAATAGACAAATTTTATAGTAAATTAACACAAAATACCTGTACACCCGAGGAATATAGTTTTGCCAACGCATCATGGAGTCAGTTTGACTGTGTGAATCTCAAGGATTATCTTTTAGCATACTTAAAACTCGATGTTTGTCTCCTCGCTGATATATTTGAGAACTTTAGGAGAGTGTGTAGACAAAACTACGAATTAGAAGTAGTTTATTATTGCAGTATCGCAGCTTTCACTTATGATTGCGCCCTGAAATACAATAAATGTAAGTTAACATTAATAAAAGATTACCAAACATATAGAGATTTTGAAGCATCTATTAGAGGAGGGGTTTCATTCTGTCGAAAGCATTACATAGAATCAAATATACCAGATACTGATAATTATGATCCAAGCAAGGAAGAGTGTCATATTTTCAATATAGATTTTAATTCCTTGTATTCTGGTAATTTAAGTAAAAAGCTACCTGTTTCAGGTTTTGAACAAGTCAACGTTACATATTTAGAGAATGCTGCTCCAGAAGAACTAATAAACTATTTGATAAATCTTGAATACTGAAGGTGATATTGGGTTTTTCTTAATTTGCGATTTGAAATATCCCAAAGATATTCACGATCGTACATTAGAACTACCCTTAGCCCCAGAACATTTAAGTATAAATGAGACAATGCTTTCACCATATATGAGGGAACAATATAATCATGTATGTAAACAAAGAGGCACTAATAGCAAGTATAAGATGTGTGCACCGAAACTTATGTTGACACAATTCGATAAAGAATTCTATCATGTAAATTTAAAACTGTTAAAATTTTATATAAAACACGGATTAATTGTTACTAAACTACATAAATTATATTCTTTTCAACAAGAATTTGTATTTAAAAATTACATCGATTTTAATATTAATCAAAGGCGGCTGGCAAAAAGTTATATTGAAACAGCTGTCGCGAAATTGCTGAACAATTCTTTATTTGGAAAAACGATTGAAAAGATAAGAGATCGATGTAACTTTCGTATCGCTAATAGTAAAGAAAAATGTGACCAATTAGTCAAACGAATAAATCATGAAAATTTCATGATTTATAACGATTCCTTATCGGGACATTTATTAGTAAAAGACTCTGTAACTCTCGATAAGCCGGTCTATATAGGTAGTACTGTCTTGGACTTGGCTAAATTGGATATGTATCAGCTGTATTACGATAAATTGCTACCTATTGAGAAAGAATTAAACTGCCGAATTGAAATTGTAGCATCAGACACGGACTCTTTAATAGGTTGTTACTATAATACATCGCAGAATAATTTTTTAAAAGCCTTAATTAAAAATAATATTCTAGATACATCCAATTACCCCAAGGATCACCCTCTCTACAGCGATAAAAATAAATCCAGGCTCTATTACTGTAAAGACGAACTAGCCTCACGAGAGATTAAACAAGCAGTATTTTTAAGACCAAAATTATATTCAATTTTGGAATTCAATGAATCCAACATACGACGTGCGAAAGGAATAACAAGAGCTGTCGTGGATAAAAATATTTGTCACGAAGATTATTTGAGGGCATATTACGATAACGAAGAAATTTCCAAGGAAACACATCAGTTTCAGAGCAAATTACACAAAGTGTACACTATAGCACGAGACAAGTTTGCTCTCAGCGCATTTGACGATAAACTTTATTGGGTTAATAAAAATCATTCGCTTCCCTGGGGTCACTATCAAACAAAGGTCGAAAAACCGATAAAGAAAAACAATATACCTATTTATCGGGAACCAAACAATGAACTATCAGATAGTCAATAAGAATGTAAGTTGCCAGCAAGTGTCAGCGATTAATTTTAAAGAATTAAAAAATCAATTATCTGGTAAACACATACTCAAACCAAATCAGTTTATATATAAGATATTTGGTGCCACATTATTAATATTTAAAAATGGTCGTATTACATTATTAGGCAGTAAGTATAATTTCCAAAAAGTAAAAAAGCATATATTTGATAAAACTAGTATTAATTTGATTTTAAAATCTGTTAATTTATGTACTTATATTTTTAGTATTAAGTCTGTAGTCTATAGGTTATTGATAAACAATACCGGGTTTTATGTTGTCTTTGATAATGTACAACTTCAAGTTATATATGAACCTGAAATTTTTAATAATTGCAAAATAAGAATAAATAATACCGTAGTCATTTGTTGCTTTCATACTGGTAAATGTACTTTAATGTGTTCACCTAGCAAATTTCACATTTATTACCCTATATTTAGTAAACTTGTTAATTATTTATTAATGTTTGGTGTTGTGACTTTAGGTGTTGGTGATTAGAAGGTGAAAATTAAACATTATTATTTTTCAATCAATCTATCGGTAGTTAGGGAAAACTAACCTCGTTTGAATAAGTATGACTCTCACGGGCTGACTGCGTGCCTAGCTGCGTAGCTGGCTGGCTGACTGCATGATCAACTGCGAGGCTGCTGCTGCGCGCCGTGAGGCTGGCTGCGTGGCTGGCTGCGAGGCTGCCGCGTGCCGCGAGGCTGACTGCATGCCGCGAGGCTGACTGCGAGGCTGACTGCGTGCTGCGAGGCTGGCTGCGAGGCTGGCTGGATGCGAGGCTGGCAGCGATGCTGCTCTGACTGCGTGGTTGACCGCATCCCATGACTGTGTACACATCTGATTATATCCGGCTCATGATATTGTATACAATGACTTAGTTTGTTACTGCGGGTGCTGTTACATTAATACTGTGGTACCGGTACCGTACTGCAGGACAATGCTAATCAAAGGAAATCAGTATGCTCTATCTGACAACGCAGTTACATCAAGAACAGCGACAGTACTGCAGTACTGTATTGTTTAGGTAGGTGATCTAATCCCTATATGTGAGACTCCTGCATGTAATCTAGGTTATGACAGCAGTAGGCCTATGCTAATCAAGGTTCGGGTAGACAGCAGTATCCTTATAGGTGAAAAAAAACAAATGCTATTGCATCAGATTACTGCTGTACTGATAAAGTGGATGACAGTTGTGGATAGGAGCTGTGAGGTTGACCGCATCCCCGCAACGTGGCTGACTGCGTACACATCTGATTGTAACTAGCTCACGATATTGTATACATTAGCCTAGTTTGTTACTGCAGGTACTGTTACATTAATACTGCAGTACAATGCTAATCAAAGGAAATCAGTATGCTCTATCTGATTATGCTGTTACATCAAGAACAACGACAGTACTGCAGTACTGTATTGTTTAGGTAGGGGATCTAATCCCTATATGTGAGACCCCTGCGTGTAATCCAGATCATGACAGCAGTATCCTTATAGGTGAAAAAAACAAATGCTATTGTATCAGATTACTGCTGTACTGATAAAGTGGATGACAGTTGTGGATAGGAGCTGCGAGGCTAGCTGTGAGGTTGACCGCATCCTCGCAACGTGGCTGACTGCGTACACATCTGATTGTAACTAGCTCTCGATATTGTATACATTGGTTTAGTTTGTTACTGCAGGTACTGTCGTACCGGTACTGCAGTACAATGCTAATCAAAGGAAATCAGTATGCTTTATCTGATTATGATGTTACATCAAGAACAGCGACAGTACAGCAGTACTGTATTGTTTGGATAGGTGATCTAATCCCTATATGTGAGACCCCTGCATGCATCAGATTACTGCTGTACCGATACCACTAGACAGAAACTACAGTGTTGGAAGAGTAAAACACTACCGGTACTGATAAAGTGGATGACAGTTGTAGATAGGCCTATAATTTATCAGTACCGGTACCAACAGGTTATCATTACACCCTATACAGATTATGTTGCATTTTCTGACTAATATTACTAGTCAACTACTGTATGTGTTATTAGTTTGCGATGTATAGGCTGTTTCACAATACCAGTACATCTATATTAGAACGATATCGAGAATACTTACTGTACATGTTACGTCTACGTCATATTGTTAAATGTGCATGGTTAACCTACCGCGATTGACTCTTTTAGAGAACTTGTTGTAAAAAAAAATTATATTTTATTATATTTTTATATTAACATCAAGATCATCACCAAAATAAAATTATATTATCCCATCACATTACATTACATGCTTAGAGTAAACCTACAGTACATCTTCCACCGCAGTTATTTCTTTCTGTTTATCATCATCATCAGTCGCAGTTAAACGCTTTCTCATGAAAAAGTGTGGAGCCTCAAACCAGCCAACACGTTTTGCTGAGCAGTATCGCAGACAGTTATCCCTTATGTTTAAGTGGAACGCGCATACTGTAGTGAATCGGTCGTGAAATCGACAAGGTGTTAAATAATCGTGATATTGCTTATATATTCCCAATTTCTCCACCGAATTTGGCTCGAGAACATCGAGTTGGGAAACTAATATTGCCCGCTTCATCAACCCAAATACATGAATGTTTTTTTTATATTTTAAATGTCTCTTCATATAATTTATAAAGTCATCTTGAGAAATGTCCCCGTAGTCCCAGGGCAAGTGAGAACCCATATCTCGTAAATTGTTTACGTGAGCTGCATCTAAAGCTGATAACTTAATATTAGACGGGCCTTTAATTAAAAACGTCTTTACATTAGTTTTGGTGTAATTAGAATCGTATATTGCAAATTCTTTAAATACTACCGGATACTCTTTATTGTCTATCTTATAATATTGAAAATCAACAAAAATAATATTATCCATTTTATCTGATAAACAAAAGCAAGCTAAATGATTAATTACAACGCTTGTTGGTTTAATTTATAATAATTAACAAGCCATTTATATAATATAATTTCATTGATTTCCACATTATTTGTAAACGCTCTCATTGGATAGATTGTGTGAATACGATTTACTAAGTAATAGAGACAGTATAGGCCGCATGTGGTCCTCCTGGGGTCTTGAAATTGTTTGCATGTAGTACGCCACCTTGCGGAATTTTTCTCAAGCCATTTTTCGATACATCTGTTTGGATATTTTGGTCCAAACGAGTCAAATACTTCGGCCTCATTATCTCGTATATATATAGCAATCCAATGAACCCCGGGTAGATGCTGTTTATCGGTATTTACTATCAAGCCATAATCCTGCTGCTTATTATTATCTAATTTAGGTAATTTATTAGCTGGAAACGCGCCCAAATAGTGACCACCCACTGGAAACATATCAAGGTCCTCTGTAGATAACATACTTAATCGATATGTATTTCTTTCCTGCTATTTAAACTTAATGATTGATCATAAATATTAAAAACGATTACATTTATGGTTTCAACCAACGGTTCGGCAAATCTTAATTTTAATTGACCGTTAGTATATATCGACGGTTGCGGATCTCTAACGTAGCCGTCAGCGGTTAGGTCCCAGGATAGGATGGGGCAATTACCTAAGTAGGTTTCATGGTCTATATTATTACCCCCATAACCGTTAATATATGTATTAATGTTCTTCATTAATTGAGTATACTCAAAAATATATGTTCCATCTGTAAAATTAGGTTCGTATATTACACCCCCTACTGGAAGACCGTCTACAATCAGTTCCGCGCGTCTAAGGTTAAAATGTTCAAATTTCAAGGGATTGCTAATTAATTCTCCCGAATAAGCGTTATTTGTTATGAAGCCAATAATACAGTCCCGCTCACCAACAGAGTGCCATCGGATCCGATCGGATCCAACACACTCCGACAGCTTCAAACAAGCACAATGCTAACCTACAGAGATTTAGTACTGTTTGATTCTGTTGGAGAAAATATTTCCAACAAGTTTAGTCTGTTGGAGCCCATCTGAATCTGTCTGAAATCCATCTGAAAGTGTTTGAAATTTCTGTTGGATGTTGTTGGAAGCTATCTGAAGTTGTCTGAAGCTGTTTGAAATTGTCTGAAACTGTTTGAAGTTGTCTGAAGATGTTTGACGCCATCGGAATTTGTTGGAATTTGCCAATGCCTTACAAAAGCGGAGCTCATTAACAGAATGCCAATCACTTTAACTCTCAATTTGAAGTGATTGTGAGGGTGTGCTATTGTCAATTATAAACCGAAATAAAGATTTGTTTCATTTAACAATTTTTATTTACATAATTATGTCGTTAATTATATAAATTAATTAACTAGAATGCATAAACGAATAATAAATTCCTATAATATAAATTCCGATAAATGAATATAATAACACCAACACGTTTTTAATTCCTTAATTTAATTAGAAATGTAAATAATGCTATAAATATATTAGTTTCTTTGACATAGGGCACTAAATACTGCACATAAACAGATATAAACACAAACAGATTAAGCAAACAGTAAATATAATTACAATGAGTGAAACTTCTCTGAACTTTGGAGAAACGAAATTGCGACAACTATGGAGAATCGGGAAGCCTGGAAGGATCTCATTTCCACTATCCGAGTTCGCTCGACTTAGTAGTACAGTAGTAGTAGTATATCCGCCATTGACGTACTGTTGTTATGTAAAAGGTAGACCTAATCACACCAGATACTAATTAAAATAATGTCTTAATAACTAATTATATTCATTCATACAATAAGCAATGTAGCCAATTAAGGCGGTGATTGACAAATTAACCGCACAATTAATTAATTGACAAAACAAAAATCAAACTAGTAGAGATCATATCCAAACCTGTATAAATATAAATAAACGCAACGATATAACTAACACATGTACGTACACTATATTAACTGTAGAGGGGGATACTGTCCCTCCTGCGAAAAGCAAAATATATTTATCAGTATTTTAATTAATGTAACTTAAAGAAATTGAGCCTTATTCGAAGAAATTCTACATGGGCATTTTGGACCTATACCGCCACTGCTTGGCTCTTTGGAAGTGTATTTCCGTAAAGCTCTATTGTATGGCTCTAGACCAACCCAAAGCAACATTAGTATGTGAACACAGAATTCCATTCCCCATTCATTTCAATGGTAGCCAACTTGTCTTTCTTGTATTGGGGGTAGACCACTGGTTAGCTTTCTGCTATTGTGTTATTCAAAGATAGCGGCAGGAATAAAGAGAAATACCAACCTCACTAATGGGCTGTTCCTTCAGGTCAGCTTAAGTTACAGTGTGAATGTTCAAGGGCGCCGCCAGTGGCCAGTCCACTCTGTCGTTATTGTGGCTTTATGAATGGAGTTCCTTTAGTAGTTTCAAACGCTTTCATTCTATCTGCGTGCAAGAAGATGGGAGTTGAGTTGGGGTTGCGGTTGAGTGTGGGTGGAGTGATTGACAGGTTGTTGGAAGTTGTCTGATTCTGTTTGAAACTGTCTGAATCTGTTTGAAACTGTCTGAATCTGTTTGAAGTTGTTGGACTGTTGGAGTTTGTCTGAAAGTGTTTGAAGCTGTTGGATCCGATCGGTTCAGATCGGATCCGATGGCACTCTGTTGGTGAGCTGGACTGTAACTAATTTGGGTTTTTTACCATCAAATATGTTTGTTTGAGTGTAATTTGTGGTTTGAGCTGGAATAGTAAATGTAGTCACCTCTTTCTTTTGAAATTGATATTCAATATCGTAGCTCTCTAAACCTTTTAGGTGACTGCTTTCTATTACCGGATTAACCTCCATTCTAGGGATTAGAATTTTTATTTCATCTAATTCTAGTCGAAGATTTGTCACAGCGTTTGCGTTTGGAGTGATTTTAAAAATAAACGAATTTGATACTTTTCTAAAATGCATTCTTAAATCATACCCAGGTTGTATTATTTTAGTTTCAGTATCAAAATCAATCGTCAATCCACTTACAAATTGCATTTGTTTACTAAAGGCATCAGCAATAGGATGCGCGCCGGGATCAATTTCATTTCCGTGTTCAGATAAAGGTTGATGAAAGCCACCAGCACCCAGTAGCCCATTTTTATCCTCGTAAGTTGTAAATAATAAATTGGATAAGTACGACTTGTAGAAATAATGGTTATTGCTATTTTCAACCTGCTTCTCATTAAGGTCTATTTTAATATCACTCCACATAGTTTCAGCTGGGTAATTCAGCATATAAATATGGGAGTTTTCAAGTCGTCTATCCCAACGTACTGTACATTTTGTAATTAATAACGCGTCTTGCAGTTTCGTATAGAATTCATTGGATCTGGGTACAAGGAAGGTGACCTCCCTAGATTCACTTCTGAGATTAGATACGGGGTAAATTGTTTCATAATGTTTTGCTTTAAATTCAGTCTGTATTGGCTGTGTAGAAAATAAATCTAATTCCTTAATAATTGACATTATTAAAAAATACTTTTTTCGCAGTGTTTCAGTTTGCCTTTTATATTTCTCTTTTTACTACGTCGATGATGTATGTTCATAGACATTGGTCTAGCGGGTCGCTTTAAATCTCTATAAACTTTTTCTACAACCGACCTTGTTGACGGTTTCATTTTATTTAATGCTTTATTAATAACCGTATTAGCCTGCTGATGTAAGACCCGCTTACCTTTTGGTATTACGTGTTGTCTCATAAATTTTGTGGTAAATGGTAAAGCTTTCTGTAAAACTTTTTTAGCTAATGGCTTACCAAATTTTTTCAATGTAGATAAAGCGTCTGTAAATATACCTTCTCCGTGTTGATTTGCCCGCATACCTCTACGATAACGCTGAAAACGACGTTGTTTTAAGTTTGGACCAAATGCACCAATTTGTTGACCGTAAGGGTCAATATATGAACCACCACGAAAAACAGGAACTTGCGTCGAGCCTCTGGTACTTCTTCCGCCTTTAAAAACAGCAAGATTAGAGTCTGAACCCCCATATTGAGGTTTACTGTATCTTTGAAATAAATCAGAATCCATTTGAATTTATTCGTTTAAAGTGTAAGGTAATACAAGTTGTCCCGTATTCAAAATTCAAATCTTTTCCTTCTTTGTCTGTTATTTCAATATGAATGTATGTTATCTTATATTATTTTTTTACAGGGATATAATGAATTGTATCCTTGACAAATTCTTTATTTATTACGCTACCATATTTCACATCATCAGGTATCGCAACACGACGAAGTAAAGCTAAACCAAAGTCGTTAATATATTGATTTTCAATTATATTAGTAGTCACGTACATGTTCGATTTAGGTTCTGGAATAGAGTTGGGCGGTTGAGGGCATAAAAATACCATCTGGTAAGCTTTTTCTCCATTTCCGATAACCTTTATTAAATAACCCTTTATATTATTTTTCGTCTTCAAAATAATTTTAAAATTTGGATTTAAATTCGCGCCGAGATTATTTTCAGTAATTCCAAAATAATAGGCTAATTGTTGACCTATAAATAACTCTCGCACAGTTTTCCCTAAAATAAATTGCAATCTATTTTGCTGAGTATTTTCAACTATTTGTAATTTATCTTTCAATGTCCCCGTGTTAAAATAATCTATAATGTCGTTGATACTGTAGAATAAACCAGATGGAAGTGTATCCTCAAAAATTTTTTTCCCTTTTTTTAATAAAATAACATTCTCTACATTGTTATACATGGACGGCAACGTTGCTAAGTAAAATATACTTTTTATACCTACCACCCAGTTTTCGTTTGGATTTATAGGTAAGGCGCCGTGGAAATTTATCTGATAATTACTAGCGCTATTGCGGGGAAAATCAATTGGACATGAGTTACTCGGCAGCCTTACGTAGAACTCATCCATCGCCGCCACCCCGTAATAACTTAAGTGTTATAACAGTGCGACCTCCGCTGAAGTTAATTAATTGGCCTTGGCCGTCACGTAAAGTAATTAAGATTGTTTTTAGTTTTTTATTCAACAATGGGAAATAGCAAATGCTCTCGTATTCGTGATTAATATATTTTCGATTTAATTGCGTTAAAGGGCAGGTTCTTAAGAGCGGAGCTAAAGCGTCGCCAACAAATGAGCTCTTAATAATATCTGTGTATATAAAGATAGTGTCTTTATTACGTGTTATATTTGTGGGAGCTGGAAAATCTAAAATGCCAATTTCCGAAATTTTTGGCCCGCTATAATTTAAAATTAATATCGGCTGTTCTATATTGCTTAATTCATCTACTGTAGTGGTACTGTATATATCCCAATTCGGAATATCCGGATGATTCCGATCCAATAACGGTTTTAAGCCTAGAATTTGTATTAAATCGCCGCGTAGACTTAATTGTATTTTTTTCAACTTTTTAGGAAATTTAAATTTAATTCTAGAATTATTTGTATTAAAAATGAATTCGAAATCTCTATATTTCGCTTCAGAATTAAACAGTTTATTTATATCATCAATAATCACTTGAATAGAGTTATGCATACCAGGAAATAAACTATATAATTTGGCATGTTTTGCATCTACCCCGATTGACAGCGAAATTTGAGTTTGCAGCGTAATATTACTGTATGTTGCTTGGTATTGAAGTTCGGCAAGTCCAATTTTGGCATTTGGACCAATATATAATTCTTCGGCTAAATCAACAGTAAACTCACTAGGATTATTATTGGGATAAGTGTTCAATGAGCTATCTGACAGTAGAGTGATATATGTATCTGTGGCCATTATTATTATTATTTAAGCTCGCTCTCTCTACTTGACTCCTTTGTACATACAGTATAATGTTAAATTATAGACATCTGTGACCACGTTCATTGCCAGCATCTTCTACAGTATATGCGTGGGATCAATATTTTACTGGCTTTATTTAAAGCGGATGAACTATAGATATAGTAATATCATTCGAGTTAATATTATTGATTAATTACGGTCATATGCGACCAAAATGAATTAATATACAGTATAAACCTAAGCTTATTGAATATGCTGTACCCAGGACTGTTTCTTGGATCCGATGAATCGGACTAAATATTCTTTCTTCCCATTGCGTACACGTTCTTTAAGTTTGCCAATATTTTTTTTGTCAATTGCTAGATAAATATTATTATTCGGGTGGACCTTTTGAAGTTCGTGAGAATAAAATGAGCCCTTTATTATAGCTCCGGTGCTGTCCTTAATATCGAACATTACCGCTGGTACTCTATCCAACCTGACCCGATGAATAATAAATAATTCACGTGTCCATTGTTCTCGATAGCCTTTAGCAAAAGCAGTACGAGCAATAGATAATCGTACTGTATCTCCAACTTTAAATTTTATTTTCTTGTGATTTATCTGTCTATATTTCCCATATAATCTATTCATTAATTCAGTTTCATTAAATTTATTAACTTCAATAGGTGTCATTTGTATTGTTCTATGATACGACCTATTATAAGCCGAGATAAGCTTAGGTAAAATTTTTATCCAAATATTATTTCCCCTTTGCGTGAAAATTTTGAACATCTTTGTTTTTAAGGTTCTGTTAAATCTCTCGACAATAGCCGCCTTATTCATAGAATACATTACGTAATACTGTATACCTAACGTATCTAAATATTTCCTTACAGATTTATTTAGAAACTCAGAACCTTGATCCGTGGCGATTCTGTTTGGTTTTCCTTTCTGGAATATTTTTTGCAATATACTAATAATTTCAACACCCTTTTTTGTTTTCATAGCATAGCCAAAAGCAAGCCGACTGAAGGCATCAATGCACGTTAATATATAGTTATAATTATTATTTTGCGACTTATATTGCTGCATATCCACCAGATCTATCATATATATATCTTTTATGCCTCCCGTAAATATTTTAGATGTTGGATAATGTTGTCTACGTGGAGCGTGAAGGGTGTATGTCTTTTGTCCGCTCAACCATTTCTGGGCTTGCGCCGGTTTGATGTTTGCAGCTTTTGCTAATTTTGCAACACTTGCAAATCCCGCAGGGGATGAAGGATCTAAATAAATTCTTAACAGTTTTTTGTCTAAGCTTCGGCTTAAAATCGGTTTCATCTTGCGAGGCATCTTTTCGACAACCGCAAGTAATATGTATATTCAAATCTCTTATAAAGGGCATCACCGTAAGAACAACTGAAATTTTTTAATTATTTTCTTCGAAGTTGATGTTTTAAAGGGTTTTCTTTTTGTAGTATTTACTCTAGGTATATCTTGTGGTTTTAAATCAGCAGCTAACGGTTTACTCGATACTAAATATAATTTTCTAAATGTTACTCCCGTTTTAACCATTATTACCTACCGTCCACGGTTAATTTTTTTCGCAATAGCAGCCCCCGCGGCCGCGGCACCGGCACTCGCGGCAAGTTTCGCACCAATGCCGAGTAAGGGTATTAGAAACGGTAGTATGCCTCCAGATTGATTGCTTAACTTTTTTCTGTAACTTGATATATTTTTTGTTTTACGGTTGAGTGATTTCAATACCTTCTTATAGCGGCGAATATTTCTAAATGAATGAGGGGTCAATTGTACATTACCTTTTAGAACATTTAATGCAGTATTTACAATGAGCCGTATTAATTCGTTACTGGCGGTATGGTTAATAAAATAAGTTCTTTGTTGAGGGGTAGCGCTGCGTAGAAATTCCAGTTCGTTATGATATTTCTGCACAAGTCTATTCATTGTTGCAACATTATTGAAAATTGTTACAAAATATTAATTATTTATCATTATTATTATTATTATTTTCGCTACGTTTATAGTCAGTGTAATTTTTAATGTAACAATTATGATTACGAAATATATCAGATCTAAATCTTAAATGTTCGGGTGTTTCCTGTCGTAAATCAATTATGAAATGTGAAAATGGTTCAATTGTCGCATCTTGATAGGAATCAACTAAAAATTTGGTCTGCCCTGGTAACATCTGCTTCGCGAAATTTAAAACCGATAGACTGTCTCTCGGATTTTTCATTAATACTAAAGTATGGCTATTAATTGATCTTGTGCGGTTATGCTTCCCACCGTAAAACATGTTTTGCGTTATAAAACAAATAAATATATTGGAATGATGAGCCACCTTAGTAAACAATACAGTTAAAGCTGTACTGGACTCAGTTTCTGTTAACAAATCATCTATAATTAATAAATCTCGACTATTCACTAAACTATCTATATTTTCAGGCAAGCCTTTGTAAAGGTGAGTAATACCTGGAATAGTCGGAGGATTGCTCCCGTAACAATACAATACTCGCAAGGGGGCTTCGTTGAAACAACCATTCTTGTGTTTAATTAAATTGCCAACAAATGTAGACTTTCCGGAGCCAGATGGCCCTGAAATTATCATACTCGTTCCCATTTGAAAATTTAAATTATATGGACCTGAATTAAAGTCAGCCATTTATTATTATTATTAAGATATATCAACAATACAATATAATATAATATCAATATCAATATCAATAAACCAACACCATTACTATGTATATAACAATAATTGATGCAACTACAATATTAGAGTACTGTATATTTAATTAACATACGACGCCGCTACAGTATGTGACGCTCGCTGCAGCAAAAGGTGCTATTTCCAATTATAGTATAGACCGATGTAATTTCAAGCATGGTGAGCATCTTTATACGCGAAATAATGATAGGTAAAATCGGCGGATTGGAAATCACTTCCCGAAAATTTCGCGCTAATGATTTTTTTATGTTCGCTGCTAAAAAAATAAGGAATATAGTAGCAACAGCGTCGTACTACGTTTCTATAAAAAATATTCTCCAATATTGTAAATAAATCTCCCGGATCATTACTTTTCGCAGAAATATAAGTTATATTGCGAAGCTCTTTCCAATAATAGGGTTGGTATCTTGCCAACTTTATATTAAACTTAGATATGGGTGCGCGACAAATAGGACAAATTTTAGAACAATAATTATTCATTTCGGAATATTGTGCAATACATTGTACGCAAGTTGCATGTTTATTTTCACATTTATAATAATCTCGATGTTGTTGCAATAACTTAGAATAGCAAACTGGACATTTTTCATTTAAAATATCCATTTTCCAAATTTTAAAGTAAATTGAAAATAATTACCACAATACACAACAACAACAACAAACAAAACTGTTATACTGTATATACAAATACTACTACAATTTTCGATTATTTAAAAACAACAAAATTTTATATATAATCATAAAATATTTATAATATAGAGGGAAAAGTCAAGAATCAATGATATTATTATCAACATATTCAACATTATCCGCTGATTCTTCAGGTTCGACAAAGGATTCTTTTGAAATCATTACAATAAAGAAAGGCATAATTTCGTAGGGGCTATGCCGATTTAGCCGTATTTCAAACTTTTCACCAGCTTCGTTGTATTGTGTAATAACAATAAATCCCTCTATCATGGATAATAGTAAAATGTTGCTTAATTTTCCTCCCCCATGCTCAGCTTTCAGGTTGTAATCTAAAAGATGAATACTATTATCAGAAGCATCAATATCAATTGAGCTTAAAACTTTCCTGGCTTTTTCAGAAAATTCAATTTTATATTTATCATCTCCCTGACGGTAAATTGTATAATCAATAACAATATAGGCTTGACCATCTTCTGCAAAAAATGAATGCCTTACCATTGGCATAACCATATTGGAATCAGAAGACATTATTTAATTTATTTTATTGTAAATCAAACAAACTAAGTAAAAACTTTTAAACTAAAACCATTACAAATGATTAATTGCGATTAAAGCAAGAGATTATATATATAAGATATTTTCAAAAATAATACAGGTCTTAAACTGAAAAATAGCCTAAATTCGGTTTATTGATTGGTTGATTAGCCGGTAGGGAACTACTGTACAGTACAGTGCAATAAAAAAAAAAATTACGGTCAAGGTTGAGTAACTATGGAAATGTTCGTATACGTGTAGCTGGAAACGTGGCGGAATTTCACGTATCCTACCGCTGGACTGGTAGGCTGCTTGGTTTGGTGACAGCCGTCGAGGAGTAGCAGTGGCTAGCAGTGGGTAAATAATCGTTGAGTTGGCAATCGATATAATATAATATATAATATGTGTGTAGTTGGCTACGTTGTCATCATCATCATATACAGTATACAGCGGTGGTGATGTGGCGAAAAGGGGAATAATCGGTGGGTGTATCGCTGTTGGTTGGTTGGTGGGTGGGTAACAGCTGTGGATTGAGTGGTGATGTGTTGGATGCTAGCCATGCATCGAGAGGTTAGGCTACGCGAAGATGAATATGCAATGGTTGGTGAAAAATTGCGATTTGAAAAATAATAGAAGTTACCTGATGCTAAGTGTAGACACCCGAACACCTGTAAAATAAAGGCTTATGATTGGATGCAGTACTAGCGTTAGGTGACTAATAACGCCTCTAGCGGAATAAGCGGGAACTTGAGAAGTTGCCATGGTTACGGATGAAATGCTGTCATCTGATTGGTTGAAATAATAACGACCACCGCAAAAGGTTGAAATGGTGGCTTCTGATTGGCTGCAGTACTAGAAATGGACGGTAATGATGGGCTACGGGTGACTCTGATGCCGTCTCCATGTAATATATACTACTGTTGCTGTTCTCTTTATATATGATAAAATTCATTGACGGTCGGCAAATTAGTGAGCAGTATTGTGTGTTACCGGTAGTGTGCATGATTGTGGCTGATAACTAAGCATTTCCTAAAGAATGCGCCTCATACGTGAATCATAAGCCTTACCGACTTACCGTTGTGTTTAGTATAAGTCATATCTCTGTTTACCTAGATAGAGCGCCACGTCCTAAAGGAACTGTTAATATTTCCCGAAAGTGAATAATATTGGTCAGAAATTATTTATTAACGATCAATCGAATAATACAGTAAGCTTACACTGCAATAACAATCTAAGCCCTCCGAATCCAGTCTCCCGGGTATATCCAGCGGGTGAATGGACGCGCACTAGGCTGGCTTCGGCTAATGTTGTGTTTCTTGGTATTAAATACTTGTCATTTTCTAAAGTCTATTTATAAACCAAAAGACATATAAATTTTGGCAGGTTAAACTGCTAAAGGTCTTCAAAAGCGCGTACAAACAGGTTGATGCCATCAATGATGCTGACGGCAGCAGGCAATCATCACAGGCATGGGAATCGATGAACTTGCTTACTGGGCGGAAATGCCAACCAACCACCAAGGTTAAGGCTGAATGACCAGCCGATCGCCTCAATGGTTGGAAGGCCCACTTTGAAAAGCTCCTCAATAATGACAGGGTATTGCCTGACAACTTTATAGAAGTAAACGTGTCTGAGTCTGTACTCCCAGATATTCCCATTGGCGATATCTCCTTTGCAGAAGTGAAGGCTGCTGCAAAGAGCATTAAGACCAATCGTGCCATTGGAGTAGATGGTGTTCCCCCTGAGGTCTTTAAAATACCTGAGTGTTTAAAGGAGCTGGCTGTTATCTTTGTTGACTTCTTTAAGGCCTTTGATTCAGTCAAGGTCCGATTATTTAGAGCAGCAGTAGTTCCAGTACTCCTCTATGGGAGTCCATGCTGGGCTCTAACTGCTGAGGACACCAAATCTCTGGATGACACATTCACAAGAATGCTACGCCGGGTTCATTGTGTCAAGTACAATGCACACATTTCAAACCAGACACTATATAACATTGGAGGTGTCTCATTGGTTCCCCCAAGCTTGACAATAGAACAAAATCGCCTCCGCTTTGCAGGACATTGCTTTCGCCGTGAGGACCAGCCAGTGCATAATCTTGTACTTTGGCAGCCCCATGGTGTGAATAAGAATGGTGGACAGCCCATGACTTTCTTGAGACGCATCTTAAAGGACACTGGCCTGAAGATGCGGATGATCTAGCAAATGTCATTGGTGATAGGGAGTTGTGGCGGCGCAATTTGTCGACAAGCCGGCACAGCATTCTTAAAAATGCAGTTGCAATGCAGCATGCCGATCCTAGTAGTAGTAGTACTCTTTTATTAATAATAAGATAATAATATAAGATACTATAATACATAATACGACCCTGATCTTGTATATTTTAATTTAACACTATTAATTAAAGAAAGTATATATATAGTATGGGTATGAATGTATGATTGTGGCTCAGAAACTTCCACAGCTAATTCTGTACATCTTTACAGATTGTCAAATTTTACTTTTACTCTCGTTTCTACAACTCTCGCTTCTTCCCTTCTCATGAAGCTGAAAGTCACTACTGTACATTTTTATGGACCATTTATTAAAGTCTTGGAAAAGAATGATGTAAGCCTTTTTTGGAACCCAAATATTGAATGTCTTCGCAATTAGAGTTATTACAAAGACGAGCTCTGGCGATACATTTCATAGCTCAGAATGGAACAACCTCCCTCCATCGACCGGAAATTTTCATATCGTGTTTTAGATAGCTATGCCTTTTCAAGATTTATGGAACATTATATAGGTCGTTGATTAAATACTGAATAAATATGTACATTGGTGAAATTGTAATAACATAAAATAATTAGTATACAGTAACAGTCATTTTATGTCGAAAATATTTGTCATACAGAATAGAGTATTTAAAGAATTCTACACTTTCTACCATTATTGAACCGCGGTTTTTTAGGGAACGGCACAGCTCTGATAGCCTCGTCAAACACTTGCTTCACACCTTTTTGCGTTAACGCCGAACATTCTAAATACTTTTTAGCTTTGATATCCTTAGCCATCGCCAAACCCTGTCGATAAGATATTGGAGATTGTTTCTTGTCCTGAAGCTTTTCAATCGTTTCTTTATCGTCTCTCAGATCCAACTTGGTCCCTATTAAAACGATAGGTGTTACTGGACAGTGGTGGGACACTTCGGGGTACCACTTGGTGCGGACATTCTCGTAAGATGCGGGACTAATCAAAGAAAAACAGATGAGGAAAACATCAGTCTGGGGGTAGGTGAGGGGTCGTGTTCTGTCGTAATCCTCTTGCCCCGGCGTATACCATAATCGCAAGCAGACAGGCCTACCTTCAACCATTAGATTAACTGAGCACACATCATATTGTGTAGGAATATATTCCCCTGGAAAAGCATTTGTTGTGTAACTAATTATAAGGCATAATTTACCAACCCCTCCATCGCCAACTACCACACATTTAATTGGTTGCATTTTATTGTAAATGATATATTTCTAAATGAGTAAATTAGATAAATTAATAAGATATTTATTAGAATAAATGATACGTTAATTAATCAAATTAATATATACTGTAGAGTACTGTACTGCAGTTCAAAGTCTGAGGTTACTGTATACAGTAGGCCTACTGTAGCTTGGAGGGTGGGGTTAAGTGCGGTACTACATACTACAGTACTGTAGTACCAACAGACTGCGATACTCAAATTTATTCAAAAGTTACACATACTGTATAGGGTATGTTTAATAGCTTATTAATTGAAAATAGTCGCACAAAATTTGCCTGTTCCTTTTTGTGTGATTTCAATTAAGTTGGAAAATCGTTTTAGGCAACTTTAAACTAGTTAAAAAAATATATGTTCACCAAGGACTAGGGCCTACTCTACTCTACAGGCCTTAAAACTCGGACTCAGCTAGCTTAGTCCGGTTTGTAAAGTTATATAAATATAATTACTGTATGTTTGAATGATCGTGTAGAATTACTATTAATATTCATCTCCAGTAATATATATATATCGGCTCAGTTTGTATGTACATATGTATTTATGTTGTATGTATGTTGTAAATGTATGTATGTATGTATGTTGACACATTGACACGTTGACAGATTTTGCTCTCATTCCTTGCTTTTTGGCTCATTCGATGCGTATTAACGGTTTGTATTAGTATAATTATTTTTTTAACAAATCATTCAGAGCAAGTCATTGTGATTGTAAGCTGAAGGACGAAAACGTAATAGACGAGAAAACTGATTGGTAGTTCTACGAATGGATAATTCGAAAATGGAGTTATCCTCATATAATAAACACAACATATTCCACCTCATGAGACTCACTCATATTAGTTGAATCTTGTTCTCGAATTATATATTGGACTACAATCAATTACCGGACTGGAGTGCCTCAATAGTCACTACAGTACAAGCGCTCAGTCAGGGGCCAAGTTTACTGCAACAAACGGGTATCAAACACAGCTCTTCGTTTAATGTTGGAAACGTTACCCTTAGCAACCTTGTTTTCATGCGTTGTCTCAGCCTGCTCAGGATTCTCGGCCTGATCAGGAGAATTCTCAGTGACTATCTGCTGTCCGGCCATCTAGGGGGACTGTTCAAGGTAGAGAGAGACACATTTGATAGCTATGCACACGCCGCCTGGGACCTGAACCTCCCAAGCTTGGCAATTCTCAGTATCTCCAAATTTAGTTTCAGCTCTATACGCAGACACTTAACCCTATCCATACAGGGGGGGGGGGGGGGGGGGGGGGGGGGCTTTTGGAGACGCACTTTATTTGATTGCTTGGTTCAAAGCCAAACTACATTTATTGCAAGTGAAATTCCGTTACTTTTCCTAAAATTTATTATTCTTTATCTTAAAACAAAAATTAATTTTCATATTATTATTTATGACCATGAAAATGACACGTAAACAGACCTGTCTCTGAAACTGTCATATTATTGGCTGAACTATTGTAGGAGGGAAATTTAAAATGATTATGTTGATCAATATGATGTTGTTCAATTTAAACATAATTATAGTATATAAATATTATATTTGAGCATTAGTGTGTGGCATATTTGAAAAGAGGAATAAATTTTGTATCTAAAACTTTTTACTTTAAAGTAATATCATCACACCACACAAAGTTATATGCTTCCAAACTTTACGTCCCCAAAAGTCCCCCCCCCCCCCCCCCCCCGGTAGTTTGAGAGTCTAAAGTACCCCGGTATGGATAGGGTTAAAGAATATCCAAGCGACATCCCTGAGCGCAACAAACTCCTACCGCCTGATCTACATGATACAACGATACGTCCTGTCCGATATAATATTTTACTCTCTCTGAATAAATCCTTTGTATTCAGCAGTTAATTATGGTACCCAAATAGACCCTACGTGCTAGCCAGCCTGTGGGTATTACCCTTCATTATATCTTATTTTATCCGATTTTATTTTAATGGCAAATTTGTACGTTTTACACTTAGCAATTATTGTACATCCTACACTATTAAGTACGCCATATGAATATTTTATATCAACATGTATATATATTTTATTTTACCGGGTTGATTTTATACCGCTATTGACTTATATCATGCCTTGGTGCCTTTACTAACTGTTCTTACCGCCACGTTATTAATTGTGTGGGTTTTTATTAAAATAATATTATTATGAACGCGAGATGCAGGGCTGGTATTATTGGTGCGATTCGACGATAGACAGGTATTCTTGAGATTAAATAGAAACAGACACAAATACTATGGACACAATCTCTCACTCACCACGACACGACTGAACTGACTCTTACTAAACTATTAGTTCATTACTGAACTACAGTATAGGCCTACTAGCGTCATGTGCATCAGATTTTCGACTAGATTTTATTTTATTCGATTCTATCGCTGAATTTATTGTTTGATCTAATTTATTATTTTACCCGCCGTTATATATTATTTAGTCCTACCATTTTAGCCGCAGGAGTCCATGTACCGTATTGATTGGACATATTTGATTTCACAATTGTTTCAATTCGTTCTATTCGTTCAATTGGTTCACAATTATTGTCTGACCAGTTTTACCTGCTGTTGTTATACATATTTTATAATGGTCCTACAATTTTAATTATAGCCACCAGAGGCGTTAGTCCGGTAATGAAATTAATTAATTTATTAATTTATTAGTAAGTCGTTAGACTTGAATACTATAAGAAAAAAAGCTACTGGCTACTGACCTAGACCAAAAATGGCGCTAACGATTTTGATGCAATTTTGCATGAACCATGAAAATAGATTTTTATGGGTACTTGTGAAATCGCGGTTAAATTGAAACATCTCAACTTGTTTTATTTCGAAAAATAGCCCCAAAACACGAAAATTGCCATAGGCGCAATGATTAAAACACCAGCTTGGCACTCATGAAAAATGTATAGAGATGGCCTGGTAATGCATTCAATAGGAAGGGCCAACTAACAAAGAAGTACTTTCTGTGCCACTAGTATTATCACTCTACTCCACAACCCAGACAGTAAGCAAACATTAACTGGTTTAGCTGGCTATTACAGTCTCAGCTGAATAACTCTTCCCAATGCATCCTTGCTATGTTAATTAATTGGCGTGCAAGCTAAATGACTGTTATTTACACAGTGTGTTGGCTACTATTGATTGGACTGTACTGTCATCTAATTATTGTTTTATTTTAAAATCTTTGTGCCAACATTAATACTGTGGAGGCTGTATGCTTATAAGGTTGAATGTTTACTCAGCCTCATAATGATTCTCCATAAGGCTAACATTATAGTTTGAAATATAAAAATATGTTATAATAAGTTTGAAATATAAAAATATGTTATAATAATAATATAATTATTGTATTTAATTAATATCGTGGTTTACATTGAACAGTGTAAATTATTGTTAATCGCGGTTTACATTGAAACATCTCAACTTGTTTTATTTATTACAAAAATAAGAACGAATTTGTCTTATCACTTCTTGTGCGCGATTGTATTGAATTCATGACAACTGCTGTTATTATTAATAATCAATTGACACCTCGACTCCTCTCTGAGTACTCTATCCGATAGCTCTATTATTTCGCTAACTGCTCTCTATCTTCAACAATCACAACACCTTTTATAACGAACCTGTCTTTAGACTGGGTAGTTTTTGTCTAAAGCTGAGGCCGGCAAAAACACGATGGATATATTTACCTATATCACTATGTCACTATGTATGTTCACCAAATGGCTTGAAACCACTTGCATGCATTGTAAAATTGTAAACGCAAGTATTTATCAATTGTTGTCTAGTTGTTGAATAAAAAAGTTGGGAACGATTCGAAGTGCGATATTCGAAATATTTGCATATTTTCAACATTATTGAACGCGAAATTAAATACCCACAACTCCCTTGCTTGAAATGTTTTTCAGGTGATTGATATTTAGCAATTATTATGAGGTTACTTACTACTGAAATCTGACAGAATGCCAAACGTATTATTATAGTTCTATCTCTATTCAGCCAGTTAGTGTAATGTCAAGCAGTACATCATTTATATATCGTATGTATCTATAGGGCCTAATTGTCATCGTTATAATACTGTCATCAACTTAGGCTAAGCTCAATTGGAATGCAAAGGCTTAGTAGGTTTTGTATATCTGGGACGTTTACAACAGCTGTCGATTAAACTAACAAAACCATAAAACTGAACCAGGGTGGCTGCCAGCCGGGTACCAACGGCTGTTGGGTAGACTTAAGGGAACATTTCACAAACTTTCATAGGATGCTTGTACATGTACATTATATTGGTTGCTCCGATGTTTTTATTATGCTAACTGAGAATGTATGTAATTAATGTTCTTTATTTTATTTATCTCATACAGAAAAGACCCCTCCGCAGAATAAACTGCTCTTTTGGGCCGTTTCTCAGGTTGCGGATATGGATACCATTTCACACATCATCGTAGTAATTGTGATTATGATTTGTTTGCCTAGGCGAATGTGTATTACATTAGATGGGAGGCAGTTTTTTGGTTGATGCAAGTCATTCTTGGTTTGCATCTTCCAATCCCATCTGTTTCTTGGAGTCTGTGTAAGACAGGTTCGTTTAAAGCCATCTTGATGGCGTTCTAGTAATTCATTAGATGATTACCACATAATAATTATAGCTTGAAGTTGTCATGAAAATGTCTCGTACACCACCGGGACTACCCTCACACTAATTTATTATCAGACAGAACAAAAAGCTTTTACTTGACTCGTACTGTCTCATACAACTTGCTTCACGGGCAGCTAGTCCCGTCTCTAGTTATATTTATAGCAGATCTCACTCCTTTACTTTGTGTATTAACACGATGCAGACAGCTATGACTGTCTAGGATGGCTAAAACGTCTGTCCTTATCTGATCTGATCTGATCTGACGGTATCTGACACTTGTTCCACCTTGGTTCAGAGCCCACCGGTTATATTGTGGTTATATTGAATTCACATCTCACGGAGGTTGTGGGTTCAACCCCGGCATGGTAACCAAGGTAGTTGTTCGCGCTTTTAGACCTTTAGCAGTTTAACCTGCCAATTTTAGTTGTCCTCTTGTTTATAAATCGACTTTAGCCTATATCATTTATTTAGTGTACTGAAGTTACTTCAGCCGAAGCCAGTCTGTGCGCGATCATTCACCCACAGTTAAGGGAGACTGGATTCGGCTTCCTTGAGAGTTATTGCGGTGTAGATCTTCTGTATTATTTGATTGATCGTTATTATATAATCTCTGACAATATATTTACTTTCGGGGAAATATTAACAGTTCCTTTAGGACGTGGCGCTTTAAGTATAAAAACAGAGTTATGACTTATACTAATCACAACTAGATGGCCACAGAGTTTCGTAAATAGCGCATTCTTTAGGAGATGCTTTATTATATTTCACACCACTTCACACGACTTCACACTACTTCACACTAATCTGCCGACCGTCACTGAATTTGATCATATATAAGGAAGATCGCAACTGACACATGTAGGGATTATGAAATAGCATTTAATTCACACAAAAACCACTATAATTTAAGTCGCAGTTGCTACCGGTAAATCTGTTCCTCTTACCTTCAGTAATCAAGAAGATTGGGGGTTTTATGATTATTTATCGGTATTCTCCAAATATAACAGCAATATCCATTAATATAACAACAATTAATAACAGACAGTAAACAGAAGTAAAATAATGCGGTGAACAGTCAGTATGTTCAGTCGGTGCTCCAAGTGTGTGTCGGTCAGATAATAGATTTACGTTCTTATAATCAAAGCCATCTGATATTTAGGCCAAAGTCTGAAACTTCCAAACAGAAGTACAGAAAATTCCAAGCCGGTTCTGGTGCTCAGAAAAGGTAAACAAAGACCGTAATGCATTGCGCGGCTTTCCATAGGCCTCGGTCAGGCATAAGGGGGAAAATCGCTCTGATTGGCTGAATAGGCAGAACAAAGAAAAGTTCCACGTCCACAGAGAATCAGCTGATAGATGTCGTCACACCAGCTCCAATTCCTTCCCGTCGCGTAGTTGGACAAATTCAGGGCTATTTTAGAGTATTCTGCACATTGCGGAAAAATGACTTGTTATGTCCGCAAAAGCTTTTATACCGCTCCCAGAAAATGGGATTTAAGTTTATAAAATATAAAAATCACAGTTTCTAAAATATAAAAAATACTCTAAACTATTAGTCCTTCTTACGTGAATGGCGTTTACGAAGTTTTTTGAGGCTAGCAAGAGTCTTTTTCTCTTTGGGGTGAACCACTTTACTAGGAGGGCTATAACTCCTGGGTGAGGGGTGCAATACAATTGCATCGGAAGGTTTAGGGTTGCGGTCGGTGTATCCGCCGGTCGAGGTACCCGGTTGATCGATATCAACCTCAGTGGAACGAGGTCGAACAACCTTTAGAGCGCGTTTCAGGACGGCAGCTCTTACTGGTCCCTGACGAGTCATTTGCACGAGAGCGGTAGGTGGACCGTGAGTAGTGAGAAATTTCCTCGGTTTGATGGTTCTTTCTAACTCGCGTTCTCGGGCTATATATTCATAGGGTCATCTATGAACTTCCTGTAGTTCTGGATGCGAGTTGATGAACAAGTCACCATATTCCGGATCTTGACGGATGAAGTTGATCAAGTTATAGGAATTAAGGTCGTTAGGATTAATGTTCCTGAGGTACTTGCGAACAAATTTGGTCGAAATATTCTCGCCAACACGCTTCATTAGCTCGTAGCTCGGTGTGCGAGATTTTTGCTCAACGGAAGCAAAGAGATACGGGTGAAACGCATAGACTCCTTCATAGGCACATCCAGGGTAGTATCGATGATGTGACTCGCAATGGAGATCCGCGTTAGCTTCCCAGGCTCGAATGTAGCGCAGGGCAACCATTTCGTCTACGCCTTCCAGATCTCGGTTGAAAGGGCAATCGAAACTTGCGTGTCCTTTAAACTGGCAATGATGGCATTGAGTCATAAATTGAGGGCAGACTGCGAAGATTTGTAAGTTATTGAGTCTACAATACGCACAATAGATCTCCATGGTAGGTTGATCTTTAAAGTAGGAGCAGGGTACGCTGGAGTCCACCGGGGTGAAGTGGTCTCATGATGCGCATAATCGGCAATGTTTCCTAGAAACATAATTGGCATGCCGATAATCGTATGCGGTGAGACATTGTGGACCTTGATACCATTCCAGGACGTAGTCATTGTCACTGCTCCTGGGCGCCGTGGGTTGAATCTCCTCGGACTCTAAGCAAATTGGTTCGTCTTCCAATTGCATAGCTGAGGTAGGTGTAGCTGTCTCCTCAAGCGAACCCACTGTTTGGACTTCCACGATAGAATAACCTGTGGGGATTCAGGGTCTTTGTATAACAGAGGAATGTAAGTTCTGTATACAAACGTCCTTGAAAATGGCGAATCCAGCGCTGTCTAACTTCTCAGCAGCTGAGTCTCTTAGGCTGAGCTTAGTCAGAGCGCGGTCCTTGAACTGACTATTTATTTATTTATTTATTTATTTATTTATTCCCAATCACTAAGGGAGGTGAACAACCAGATTTATGACGCACAATGGTACCAGTTGTTCACAGACTATTAACGTGTCCTTTCAGTCCTTGTATCAATGGCCGTGGACTTGAGGAAATTATTATTGGTTGATTATCCAATCAACGACAAGAGGGGTGGAAGTTGATATTATAAATACCAACACAATGGTACATGGACAGGAGGTGCGGAGACCAATATAAGCATCCAGACCAATAGTAAGGGATGGGGAAGTTTAGTAGGAGGCGGTACGATCAATACCACGATACCACTATGATTGATCGATCATCTCCCAAAAGCTCCGAGCGCGTTGGGTAGAGAAGATGGGAAGAAGAGGTCTTGTATCCTCGATAGCGATAGATAGAGGGAGAATAGTAGTATGGAGGAGGAAGGATATGTGGGTAGTATCTATAAGATACCACAATGGACATGTTTTTCTTTTACGTCATTACTCATTCTTACTCTTTGATTGTGACACTGATCACAATAATTGCAGGAAGAGGATGAAGTAAGAGGAAATTACAGCCTCCCGAAGGAGACCGCCCGCGAGCACCCGCGCCCCGGGGAAAACTATTCACATTATGGACCCTGGACATTAACGTATGGTTTTTCTCCAGCTGGTTCTCCTCTACTTGTCTTTACGAACATTCTTCCACATTCTCTCTTTCGAGTCGGTTTCGAATAGAGTTTTCATGTTTGATTCTCAGTTTATTGTTCCGACTCCGCTGGGTATGATATTTAAATAGGATCATTTCCCTTTCGGTGTCTACATCGTCCGTATCGTGTAAATCGATAGGATGACCAGTAGTTAAGAAGTCCATATACGTACCATTACGATGCGTATAGCGAGCAGTGAATTTTCTATAGTCCAATTCACGCGTGAGGTGTTCCTTTGACATTGGCGGTTCGATATAACGGCCATCGTTCTCCATAGTAGGTTGACTAGCATCGCCGCTTATTAAACTATCAACAAACGCTTACAATGGTAGGGTATATCGCTCCCTGATACCAAGATCATCTTCTATTAACTCAGTCATAGCTGCTATATGAGTTTATCAATATTATAATTGATTATATTTAGGCTAGCGATCGTCGCTGCCTCCCCCTCAATGCCCCCGGACAGCGCAAGATCCTCAGCGCTGATGTACTGTCGTCGCTGTGCCTCTCGCCAACGTAGTAGCTACACAACGACAACATTAACCAGCGCGAGGCACTCCACTGTCCATCCCAAGGGCTTAGAATTACTTCAGGTTCTTGCTACAGAGGCAGGGTAACTTTGACAACTGCGACTCGCTACTGTAAACACACTTTAATAGTAACATTCACCTATAAATGCACAAATTCCATACAACTGTCCCAAATTGTACACATTTGGGCCATTTGTCCGTTAGTCAAGTGCCTTCCAGAATGCCACGTTATTATTATGTATCCCTGGATACTAGCAGTGTGCTATTTATTCCGCATGCTATTCAATGGGGCAAGCTTTCTATTGTTCTTTTAACTCGCTTCTAATTCTAGCGTGGTTGTTGCTATGGTGACATTATGGAAAGCTAGCAGTAGAATTTGGGTAATTCTCATGCATACAGATCTGGGATGTTATTTAATAGTAATTATTTAATTGTCAATATTCCCCTTTATACATGATTTTATGAATTTTATTATTCTATTGACTACACATTGGAGATTCTCGCACACTAATATACTTAATAGGGTGAATCTCCGCTCCCATGATCTATTAATTAATGGAATTTTGGGAATGTTATAAATTGTATAAAATGACAATTTATCAAATTCATGAGAGGATATGAATTTAAAATTTATTCCCGTAAAAATTTTATTATTTGACACGAAAATAGACACAATTTTATTCCAGAGCATGTCTGGGAACTAAGATCCTTAATTCTAGGAATTTTGTCTTTTTAAGAGTATCGGTAAGTGCTACGATATCTTAATCGACTAGAAATTTCAAGGATCTAAATTTGAACAGATTTTTGGTTTACAAACTCTTTAGAGTTTATTGGTCAGCATTTACTCTATTATAACATTTGTTCTAATATATTTTATAAATATTTATTAAATATTTAATATTTAAGATGGGCACCGATTTATTCCAGAATATGTCTGGGGACGTTAACCACTGATTCTAGAATTTTGTCTTTCAAGTATATTGGTGGGTGCCGCGATATCTTAATCGACTAGAATTTCAGATGGTCAAAGGGCTTAACAGATTTGTTTTGCGTTTTAACGCT
>JAUCBJ010007090.1:0-16034 GCA_032718475.1 Nemertoderma westbladi | reverse complement strand
TGGCAGCAAGGGTACAGGGCATGACCCAGCAGATGAGCTGCAACAGCCAATGGTGGGTCGTGTGTGCCAGAGTAGATATGGGTGATGGGCCTCATATCTGACTCCATTGCAACACCCACCCTGTGGAATGGCAAACCAGGGTGTGGTATTTGCCCCGAGAGCTGACTCGGCAAAAAAGCACCCCCCAACCCCCACTATGGATTACATTAGTAATGCGGAGGTCCGGCCACTAGAGGCCAGTGGAATTACCGGACACAATCGGCCTCATAGGCGTCAGTTAACTCCTGACCGGCTGCCTGTCTCACCCCCTACTGGAGAGAGAGCAGCCAACAATTCTTTGAGTTCCTTTCCTGATGACCTTTCTGGCCCAAACCCTGGGTCACCAGGGAGGCCAGATTGTGATGGGGAGAGGGATTCTGGAGTTGGAGGCTACTCTCATGTTCCACCCCGACCAACAAAGCCATTGGTGAATCTGAGGCAAGTCACTAGACTAGCCTCAGTAAACACCCTAACACTCGGGTCCCCAATGCGACAAGGTGAGCTGACTGCCTTGGCAGATAAGCTTTCTCTTAGCGCAGTGGGTGTTCAAGAGCACCGAATGCAGACTGGACAGACTGATGAGGTTCTGATCAAGGACATGGGGGGCGGTTGGCGACTCGCCCTCGCGTCAGCAGATGATAGTGGCAATGGTGGAATTGGTCTATTGATGAATCCAACTGCACATGCAGCATTGGACAAAATAGACCAAATCTCTAACCGCATCATCCGTTGCCACTTCTCATGTTCTGGAAGACTGGCTAAGAAGTTTCCTAAGGTGGTTCTGATTGTGTGCTACTCTCCAACTAGTGTTGCCCCTGTAGAGGAGGTGGAAAATTTCTACCACAATCTACAAGCAGCTACTGATGGAGTGGATCAGCATGCATTCTTAACATTCCTGGGAGACTTTAATGCAAGTCTGCATCAATCACCTACATCGCCCTGGGTCTATAGCAATAGTGTTAACCGAAATTCTGTCCATCTTCAGGATTTTATCTCTGGAAATGGATTGTTTTCGGCTGGAACCCAGTTCAAGAAGCGAACTGAAAAGCTATGGACTCATAGTGGACCCAGTGGTCACAAGTCCCAGATAGACCATATTCTGTTTCGTAGGAAATACAGGAGCTCTATACAAGACTGTAATGCATTTACACTTCGACCCTTCTCCAGTGATCACCGCCTTATTGTGGCCAAGGTAAGACTTAGTCTGCGTGCTAGCAGAACAACGAAATCTACCTTGCCGCGGCATGACTGGTCCTCTCTGTTGCAACAGCCAAGTGTGAGATCCAGCTTCACACTACAGCTGAGCAACAGGTATGAGGCTCTTGCCTCTGAGGCGGCAGATCACTGTGAGGGCTATACTGCCTTTACAGAAGCAGTTAAGTTAGCAGCTGCAGAAACAGTTCCTGTATACCCTCGAAACAGGAAAAGGGCCCCCTGGACTGACAACAAAATTTCAGAAGTGCCGAAATGACCTTCATAAGGCGCAGAAAGAGTCCCGACTCAAACAGACTACAGCGGCCAAGAATGCAGTTAAGGCTGCATCTAGGTCCCTGAACAGGCAGTACTCTGTTAATCTACAGGAGCTAATAAACCAACAGGTTGATGCCATCAATGATGCTGACGACAGCAGGCAATCATCCCAGGCATGGAAATCGATCAATTTGCTTACTGGGCGGAAAAGCCAACCAACCACCAAGGTTAAGGCTGAATCACCAGCCGATCGCCTCAATGGTTGGAAAGCCCACTTTGAAAAGCTCCTCAATAATGACAGGGTATTGCCTGATAACTTTATAGAAGTAAAAGTGTCTGATTCTGTACTCCCAGATATTCCCATTGGCGATATCTCCTTTGCAGAAGTGAAGGCTGCTGCAAAGAGCATTAAGACCAATCGTGCCAGTGGAGTAGATGGTGTTCCCCCTGAGGTCTTTAAAATACCTGAGTGTTTAAAGCTCATCTATCCCATCATAGTAGACATGTACCGAACAACAAGAGTCCCACAAGAAATGAAAACAAATAAGTTGGTGCCAGTTCCCAAGAAGGGCAACCTAACACTCTATGGTTCTTTTCGGGGAATCTCATTGATCTCGATTGCTGCAAAGCTATACAATAGGATTCTATTAAATCGCATCAGGGATCCCATTGAGAGACTGCTCCGTGGAAATCAGAATGGGTTCCGTAAAGGTCGTGGGACCATGGAGCCCATTTTGGCACTTAGAAGGATAATTGAAGAATTATCAAAAAAGAAAGACAGGCATCTGGCTGTTATCTTTGTTGACTTCTTCAAGGCCTTTGATTCAGTCTCTCGCTCACGTATGTTCAGCATACTTTCATTATATGGGATTCCTGATGAAATTATTGCAGCAATCAGATCAGTATACGATGGTTCGACAACATTTGTGTCTACTGTTGACGGTGACACAGAACCATTTGAAGTGTTATGGGGCGTCCTCCAAGGAGACACACTTGCACCATTCTTGTTCATTATTGTGGTTGACTATGTTCTACGCATGTCCTTAGATCATCATAATGATGATGGGGTGATGATAACTCCACCTACTGGCTCCAGAAGTCGAGGAAATCCTGCCAAGTACCTAACTGATCTAGACTTTGCTGATGACTTAGGAGTACTCTCAGAATCATTAGAGGGAGCCCAACGGCTCATCAGCTCATTAGAACATGCTGCTTCTAGTGTTGGTCTTTTTATTAACTCCAGAAAGACCAAAATTTTGACAGTTAACTTTGAAAGTCCTCAGCAAGTCTCTGAACGGATGAGCATAAGCTCAAAGGATGGTATGCTTGAGCATGTGGACGACTTCTGTTACCTGGGATCATGGATCCGGAAGTCAGGTGAGGACCTTCGAATACGTAAGGGAAAGGCATGGGCAGCCTTGAATAGGCTTTCCAGGATTTGGAAGTCACCGAGAATTAATCGGAAACTTAAGGTCCGATTATTTAGAGCAGCAGTAGTTCCAGTACTCCTCTACGGGAGTCCATGCTGGGCTCTAACTGCTGAGGACACCAAATATCTGGATGGCACATTCACAAGAATGCTACGCCGGGTTCATTGTGTCAAGTACAATGCACACATCTCCAACCAGACACTATATAACATTGGAGGTGTCTCATTGGTTCCCCCAAGCTTGACACTAGAACAAAATCGCCTCCGCTTTGCAGGACATTGCTTTCGCCGTGAGGACCAGCCAGTGCATAATCTTGTACTTTGGCAGCCTCATGGAGTGAATAAGCATGGTGGACAGCCCATGACTTTCTTGAGACGCATCTTAAAGGACACTGGCCTTGAAGATGCGGATGATCTAGCAAATGTCATGGGTGATAGGGAGTTGTGGCGGTGCAATTTTGTTGACAAGCCGGCACAGCATTCTTAAAAATGCAGCTGCAATGCAGCATGCCGATCCTAGTAGTAGTAGAGCCTCATCAGAAAACCAGACACTGCATACTGTCATACTGCTGTATATAATGGATTGATTTTTATCTCCCATTACTGCATTAATTTCGCAATATTCGCAAGTTCACAGAACCTGCTGCAACTATACAATAACCTGCAACGAATGTCGAGACACTAGAACACTACACTACGAGAACTTCAGGCTTTAAACGCGACACAATTACTATAGATCAACAAGGATGTGCACACAAGCACAAGATAGTATGTTGTGCACACAAGATACTATGTTGTTCACACAAAATACTACTAATTTCTTGTCAAATTGATTGTTGTCAACAATTACGTTTACTAGTAGTCATTTTTAAAATTTCGGTTTAGAAACGCTTTAGATGAACATTAAATCCTGAATAATTAAACTCAACCTGTTTCATGTTCTAATTGGGGCGGCGGTTTTCATGTTAAACATAGTCATAATATCGAACAGTTAATTGGTGGGTTTGAATAAATAATATGGGATGTTGATTTCACAGAAGAGAGGGAAACAACATTAATTAAAATTATTTACAGGGAAAACTATCAATTAGTGTAATTTAAAACCCACAAACACACAAACAGAATGAAGTGTAGATTTTGATGATATCAAATTGTTTACCTTTCGTTAATGATCTAACATGTTATTCAATTCTTGAAGATGTTGATACAGGAAATCAGTAGGGGTAGAAGTAAACAACCAATTAATTGCAAGTAGAGATTATAATTATATTTTGCAGCCATTGATTGGTTAGTGGAGAAAAAATAAGAAAAATAATTATTATAAAAGGGCGAAAATCATTCAATCAAATCTTACATATCTAATTTGAATAAAGTCTCCAATCGCATCCCATATGGTTGATAGTTTTCCACATTTCAGCCTTCCTCCATATATAATTAATGGAATTGTAACAAAAAATTTATCATCAATCTTTTTATAGAGTACAAACCTGAAACTTGACAATTTCTGTCAGTTTATGAGAAATCGTTATCTGGATTAACTATGTCAGAAGGAAAGGTCAGAAGGCCATTTTCCTAATGGTGAAACAAAATATATAAAAATATTAGTTTATTGGTTTTAAATTAATTAATAGGCCCACCTAACAGAAAAATTACAGAAATTAAACAGATAAAATTCACAAGTATATCGCAATACACAATCCTAAAATCTTTTATAATAGGGCCCTATCTTAATTCGATTTGGATTGATTTCTCCGGGTCTGCAATCTAATGATTGTAGGTTCAGCCCCGCCAGGTTTCACTCAGTCTTTCATCCACTGGCGTCGATAAAATGAGGGGCCAGTTAAATAACTGGGAGCAAATCTTGGGATAGGAGACCACGCCCATCCCTACCTTCGGGTAGCAGCTATCGAAAGAGGAGCCTTCGGGTCGCCTCCGCCCTCGCCGACTGTTTACTACTACTAGGATCGGCATGCTGCATTGCAGCTGCAATTTTAAGAATGCTGTGCCGGCTTGTCGACAAAATTGCACCGCCACAACTCCCTATCACCCATGACATTTACTAGATCATCTGCATCTTCAAGGCCAGTGTCCTTTAAGATGCGTCTCAAGAAAGTCATGGGCTGTCCACCATGCTTATTCACTCCATGAGGCTGCCAAAGTACAAGATTATGCACTGGCTGGTCCTCACGGCGAAAACAATGTCCTGCAAAGCGGAGGCGACTTTGTTCCAGTGTCAAGCTTGGGGGAACCAATGAGACACCTCCTATGTTATATAGTATCTGGTTGGAGATGTGTGCATTGTACTTTACACAATGAACTCGGCGTAGCATTCTTGTAAATGTGCAATCCAGAGATTTGGTGTCCTCAGCAGTTAGATCCCAGTATGGACTCCCATAGAGGAGTACTGGAACTACTGCTGCTCTAAATAATCGGACCTTAAGTTTCCGATTAATTCTCTGTGACTTCCAAATCCTGGAAAGCCTATTCAAGGCCGCCCATGCCTTTCCCTTACGTATTCGGATGTCCTCACCTGACTTCCGGATCCATGATCCCAGGTAACAGAAGTCATCCACATGCTCAAGCATACCATCCTTTGAGCTTATGCTCATCCGGTCAGAGACTTGCTGGGGACTTTCCAAGTTTACTGTCAAAATTTCGGTCTTTTTTGAGTTAATAAAAAGACCAACACTAGAAGCAGCCTGTTCCAATGAGCTGAGGAGCCGTTGGGCTCCCTCTAGTGATTCTGGGAGTACTCCTAAGTCATCAGCAAAGTCTAGGTCAGTTAGGTACTTGGCAGGATTCCCTCGACTTCTGGAGCCAGTAGGTGGAGTTATCATCACCCCATCATCATTATGATGATCTAAGGACATGCGTAGAACATAGTTAACCACAATTATGAACAAGAATGGCGCAAGTGTATCTCCTTGGAGGACTCCCCATAATACTTCAAATGGTTCTGTGTCACCATCAACAGTAGATATAAATGTTGTCGAACCATTGTATACTGATATGATTGCTGCAATAATTTCATCAGGAATCCCATATAATGAAAGTATGTTGAACATACGTGAGCGAGAGACTGAATCAGAGGCATGAAGAAGTCAACAAAGATAACAGCCAGATGCCTGTCTTTCTTTTTTGATAACTCTTCAATTATCCGTCTTAGTGCCAAAATGGGCTCCATGGTCCCACGACCTTTACGGAACCCATTCTGATTTCCACGGAGCAGTCTCTCAATGGGATCCCTGATGCGATTTAATAGAATTCTATTGTATAGCTTTGCAGCAATCGAGATCAATGAGATTCCCCGAAAAGAACCATAGAGTGTTAGGTTGCCCTTCTTGGGAACTGGCACCAACTTATTTGTTTTCATTTCTTGTGGGACTCTTGTTGTTCGGTACATGTCTACTATGATGGGATAGATGAGCTTTAACACTCAGGTATTTTAAAGACCTCAGGGGGAACACCATCTACTCCACTGGAGCGATTGGTTTTAATGCTCTTTACAGCAGCCTTCACTTCTGCAAAGGAGATATCGCCAATGGGAATATCTGGGAGTACAGACTCAGACACTTTTACATCTATAAAGTTATCAGGCAATACCCTGTCATTATTGAGGAGCTTTTCAAACTGGGCTTTCCAACCATTGAGGCGATCGGCTGGTAATTCAGCCTTAACCTTGGTGGTTGGTTGGCTTTTCCGCCCAGGAAGAAAGTTGATCGATTTCCATGCCTGGGATGATTGCCTGCTGTTGTCAGCATCATTTATGGCATCAACCTGTTGGTTTATTAGCTCCTGTAGATTAACAGAGTACTGCCTGTTCTGTTCAGGGACCTAGATGCAGTCTTAACTGCATTCTTGGCCGCTGTAGTCTATTTGAGTCAGGACTCTTTCTGCGCCTAATAGAGGTCATTTCGGCACTTCTGAATTTTGTGGTCAGTCCAGGGGCCCTTTTCTTGTTTCGAAGGTATACAGGAACTGTTTCTGCAGCTGCTAACTTAATCGCTTCTATGAAGGCAGTATAGCCCTCGCAGTGATCTGCCGCCTCAGAGGCAAGAACCTCATACCTGTTGCTCAGCTGTAATGTGAAGCTGGATCTCACACTTGGCTGTTGCAACAGAGAGGATCAGTCATGCCGCGGCAAGGCAGATTTCGTTGTTCTGCTAGCACGCTGGTTAAGTCTTACCTTGGCCACAATAAGGCTGTGATCACTTGAGAAGGGTCGAAGTGTAAATGCATTACAGTCTTGTACAGTCTTTTCCTTTAGTTCCTACGAAACAAAATATGGTCTATCTGGGACTTGTGACCACTGGGTCCACTATGAGTCCATAGCTTTCCAGTTCGCTTCTTGAACTGGGTTCCAGCCGAAAACAATCCATTTCCAGAGATAAAATCCTGAAGATGGACGGAATTTCGGTTAACACTATCGCTATAGACCCAGGGCGATGTAGGTGATTGATGCAGATTTGCATTTAAGTCTCCCAGGAATGTTAAGAATGCATGCTGATCCACTCCATCAGTAGCTGCTTCTAGATTGTGGTAGAAATTTTCCACCTCCTCTACAGGGGCAACACTAGTTGGAGAGTAGCACACAATCAGAACCACCTCAGGAAACTTCTTAGCCAGTCTTCCAGAACATGAGAAGTGGCAACGGATGATGCGGTTAGAGATTTGGTCTATTTTGTCCAATGCTGAATGTGCAGTTTGATTCATCAATTAATAGACCAATTCCACCATTACCACCCACTATCATCTGCTGATGCGAGGGCGAGTCGCCAACCGCCCCCCATGTCCTTAATCAGAACCTCATCAGACTGTCCAGTCTGCATTCGGTGCTCTTGAATACCCACTGCGCTAAGAGAAAGCTTATCTGCCAAGGCAGTCAGCTCACCTTGTCGCATTGGGGACCCGAGTGTTAGGGTGTTTACTGAGGCTAGTCTAGTGACTTGCCTCAGATTCACCAATGGCTTTGTTGGTCGGGGTGGAACATGAGAGTAGCCTCCAACTCAAGAATCCCTCTTCCCCTCACAATCTGGCCTCCCTGGTGACCAAGGGTTTACGCCAGAAAGGTCATCAGGAAAGGGACTCATAGAATTGTTGGCCGCTCTCTCTCCAGTCGGCGGTGAGGCAGGCAGCCGGTCAAGAGATAACTGACGCCTGGGAGGCCGATTGTGTCCGGTAATTCCACTGGCCTCTAGTGGCCGGACCTTCGCATTGCTAATGTAATCCATAGTGGGGGTTGTGGGGTGCTTTTTTGCCGAGACAGCTCTCGGGGCAAATACTACACCCTGGTTTGCCATTCCACAGGGTGGGTGTCGCAGTGGAGTCAGATATGAGGCCCATCACCCATACCTACTCTGACATGAACCACCATTGGCTGTGCAGCTCATCTGCTGGGCCATGCCCTGTACCCCTGCTTCCAGGTGCAGGTCGCAGTTAAGTGCACTCAGAGTGGACATGAGAACTCTCTACTCCTGACCAGCCATTGGTAGATCACCATCTGCCTGGCCAGGCCACATACCCCTGCATCCAAGTATATGGCCAGGACCAATGGCGTCCTTATCCCAGAACGAAGCTGGTCCTAGTTATAGGACCAGATTTGCCCTAGTAAGAGGGTCTATGCAGCCACAGGTGGCACTTTATGCTGCATGGAGGTAGCAAGTTTTCTTGATCAATGACATAGAATACCTGACCTGACCTGACCTGACCTGACCTGACCTGGCCGACTGTTTTCTTTTACACCAACAGCTGACTTCCTTTTATGTAATTTAGTCAAATTATCAGAATTTAAAAAATGGTGGCAGATAATTCTACAGTTCAATTTGTTGCTCCTACAGTGTCCGAACAGTCCATCGATGACGCGATTATGATGGTGATACAGATGTGTATGGGAAGCATTGGAATTATTCTCAATGGCTTTATTGTTTTTGTCTATGCCATGGTTCGAAACGATATCACAAATTTTGACATTTACATTATCTTTCAAAGTTTAGTTGATGGTATATCAGCTGTGATTTACTTAATAAACATCGGGATTGATAAACCAAGTTATATTTTAGGTATGAAAATAATAATACAACAAACCCTCTCAATATCCTTAGGTATTATAAGTATAATATTGGTATTATAAGTGTGAGGAACGGCGCAGAGTTGTGTGAGAGAGAGAGAGAGAGAGGGAGAGACTGCACGGTCGGGTCTTACCAAGTGAGAGAGATATTCGACACCTCCCGTTAAGAGTTCGATGAAATGGACTGTATATAGGAAGGGAAGTTGAGATGAAAACAAGTAGAGATCGATGTGAACTATTATATTATTTATTAGAATCAGTTATACAGAGTTGAAATATTTCAGAAATTGCAGAAATACTATTTACAGATAAAAATGCCGCTAAAAATATAAAAACTTTTACTGTTGTAAAATTCAGGGGCTTCCGCAAGCAGAGAGTAAATGTGCAAGAAAGTGAGGGAAGTGACAAAACAGCCCCTTTTATAGCCAGATATTATGCAAATCGGGATCGGAACGTACTGGATGCTGATTGGCCGTAGCTCGTCCCTGATTGGTCGGAGCTACTGGTTGGCCAAACTGTAAAAGCTTTTGCGTAATTAACCGGTTATTTTCCCTTAAAGTACTCTGTAGTTGGTTTACCAGGCATAAAAAGGCCGTGTCCTTGCTGTACTGGTGTTTTAGAGGACATAAAAGTCATTTCTTCTGTATTTGTACTTTAGAGGACATAATCCGCAATCTCGTGACGCGATAAGCTAGATACTCTTGAAAACAGTGTCGCTACCATGACGACGGCTAACAGCTGATATTGCCACGTCGACATTTCTTTGTTTCTTTGTTCTCTCGTTGTTCGGTTGACCAATCAGAGCGTTTTTGTCTCTGTGTTGGAGGTGGATACAGAACTCAGTAGTTCAGTGTTATGTTTTTGCCCAGAGCCTAAGAACACCGGCTTTTGGCACCTCTGTGTTTCAGTCTTTAGTCTTACATTAGTAGGCTTAATTATAGAACGTATATCTGTTATCAAACGAGTTACCGAGTTAATTCACTCACTTAATAATCATTTATACCTTAACTTTACTGCTTTTACTGTCGGTTATTCGTTATATTTGTTGATGAAATATTATATCGGAATACTGATCAATAGTCCGACATCCCAATCTTCTTGATATACTAAAGGTTAGAGAGACCGGTTACAGATAAACGATTGCGACCTATGTTAAGTGGTTTGAAGTGAACCTAATGCTATTTCATATGCCCGACATAAATTGTATGTTGCTCTCTTTATACGTGACCAAATTTAGTGAAGGTCGGCAGATTAGTGTGCAGTATTGTGCAGCATTGTGTATGAGTGTAACTGATAACAAAGCATCTCCTAAAGAATGCGCCATATACGTGAATCTATAGCCTTTTCGTTGTGTCTAGTTTAAGTCATAACTCTGTTTACATATTTAGAGCGCCACGTCCTAAAGGAACTGTTAATATTTCCCGAAAGTGAATAATATTTGTCAGAGATTATATATTACGATCAGTCGAATAATACAGTAGGCTTACACCATCAATCATTAAGCTTCCGAATTCAGTCTCCCGGGTATATCCAGCGGGTGAATGATTGCGCATAGACTGGCTTCGGCTAATGTAGTGTATCAAATACTCGTCATAGGCTAAAGACTATCTATCATCCAAAAGACATTCTAATTTTGGCAGGTTAAACTGTCAAAGGTCTTAAAAGCGCAAACAATAACAGATATTTGGTTCTGATTGCGGTGTAGGCAATAAATACAGTTTAATATTGTTTTGGTAAAAACAATAACAGATATTGCTTCTGGATTGCGGTGTAAGCAATCTAGTCGAAAGTACCGGTCGACCGGTAACCAGTAGGCCTGACTGCCTGATCATCCGGACCGGTACCTACAGTAGTACAGGTACAGCAGTATTATTCGATTGTGGTATTGTATACCGGTAGGCTGTTTAAGAGATTAGGGACTGTACACCCCTTGTTTCTTTTGGAGCTTACTTATTTCTGTCAGTTTTATTTATTTGTAGGCCAGTATTGAGCAGAAGGCGTGTAAGCCTGCTCAGATTGTACAGATAATTTGTAGGCTTGACTGTTGGCTAACTGTTGATTAGGTCTGAACGGATTGCAGTGCATGTAGAGTGTATGTCCGATAAAGAACGGTTAGGAAGTAAGGGCAGCCATAGCTGTAAGGTAAACCCCCATCTAAAGAATAAGTCGTACTACTGGGTTAGAACGCATACTACTTAACCATTTCGGAGTCAGCATGTCCTGTGGTTTATTTAGGCTTGATAGGAGTCCGCCAGCGTTTGGTCTGTACTTTGTTTGTGTAGTCTGTATGGGTAGCGTATAATTTTATTTAGATAATTTGTAGGCTGGATAGTTGTCTGGCTGTTGTTGGGTTTGAGGAAATTTCGGTGTGTGTAGAGCATCTGTCCGATAAAGTGCTAAGTTAGGAAAGTAGGGGCTTCAAGTGCTGTGAGGTAAACCCCCTGTGAAAGAATAAGTCGTACTACTGGGTTAGAACGCATACTAACTAATCATTTCGGAGTCTGCATATACCGTAGTTTGTTTAGGCTTGATAGTAGTCTGTCAGTATTTGGTCTGCATTTTGTTTGAGTAGTTTGTACGCGTAGCGTAATATTTATTATTCAGAGTTTATGCGATTATTCGCAACATTCATATCCCCAAGTTTATTCCTACAGTAATTGTGTTTGTTATACATACCGTTATAGTTAAACTAACCCCGGTACTACATCAGGGCTGCTCGGCGTAGGTAAAGACTGGAGATTTTGTGCTTTGGTCACTCCGGCAGATACCGTGGTTCTTTTGGCTGTTCAAGTATTTTTAACTACTAATTATTTGTCGTACAAGTACTTGTACCTAATTTAGGGTTTAGTGCACAGTGCTTTCCGAAAGCAATTAGTGTGTAGGCAGTGTATTTGTGTTGTAAAGTGGTTAATAGGCACGTCGGTTCTGGTAGACCGCGGTAATTAATCTCTGGGTAGGAACACTCCGTGATACATAACGTAGTACCTATAGCGATACGGTTATAGGTCGTCAGGCGGTGGTATTTTCCTATCTGGACAGCGCAGTATATTTACTACTACTTATTATTTTCAAATACCGTAGTAACCTGTCCGTTGTAATAACCAGATATTCTAACCCTTTGTTAGGCTGGTTAGTAGACTTCTTGTAAAATTACCCTAAAAATTTGTATTTGTGTATTTGTAATTAAATTTTTGTGTTTATTTAGAGATTGTAATCTCAACCCGAATTGTACGTAATTTGTAGTATTAAGTAACTTAGGTAAATTATAATTATTTGTTTTAGTGTCCAACAAGTAGCACTCCACTGAGAGCGCACAGCTTATGTGTAGTGACTCCCCCAGAAATAATAACATTTATTTCAAACATTGAAAAAACCCATTTCAACGGGTATATATATATTATAAATCAACTCAAACGATTTATAAATAGTAGGCCTGCCATACGACAATTAGGTCTCAATATCAGTTGGACTACTGCTTAAATAACGGTAATAAAGTAAGTTAAAGTAACCAAGTAACCCTTAAAATTCAGAAATTCAATTATTTAAAATAATTGATATACCGGTATTTACAATAGGCTTATTATCTTTATTTTCATAAACTTAGGCTGAAATCATACCGGTATTCTGTAATTAATTCTAGTTAATAATTATACTTATATATACTATAAGTGTAAACTGCATACCGGTATCCACGATAGGCCTATTATATATTTATATATATTTGTGCTAAAATTATATACCGGTATTCTGTGAAAAACCTAGTCTGTAATAATACTTATATATACCATAAGCATACCGGTATTCTAATATTATATATATCACGCTACACTGAGTAGCAGTATCGGTAATTAATTACTAGGTGTCAAAGTCGATTTTAACAATGTGATTTCTCAGAAGGATGGAACGACTTTGCATGGCTGCGATTACGCAATAAAGGGGGTCATGCTGTCATGGGCGTTGTAACTTGAATTCGAGAAAACTATCTCGCTCACAAACGGATAAATGGTGTCTATAATTGAGGTCAATGAACTTGCTACCTAGGCCTATCTAACGTGGGAGGTTATTATGATATCAAGCTTTAATTAGGTTATACCCAAGAGGTTTATAAATAACTCCAAAAACTCACCGGTTTGATAATAATTGGCCCCCAACCTAGGAGCTGTCTCCAGTAATAATTATTGTGGTTCAATAATATCGGCAATAGGTCTATAGCAATAAGCACCAACATCAACAACCAAACTGTAGGTCAACATTACAGCATTGGAAATCTTGGAACTGTGGAATATTGAAATATATCCGAAAGTAGGGCGAGATAACAGTTTGTAGGGGTTTGGACCCTACAAACGCTGTGTTTCAGAATTTCAAATGCCCCAATAATCCATCCTTGAGCTGTACACGGTACAGACGGTACACGGTACCGCTATCACAAGTAAAGGTTGACTGACACGGTCAGACGGGCAATTGAAAGTGATGACTGCAGACTGACACGGTCAGACTGTACAAAGTATGCACAAAGTGATGAATGCAGACTGACACGGTCAGACTGTATAAAGTAATGAATGCAGACTGACACGGTCAGAAGTATGTATAAAGTAATGAATGCAGACTGACACGGTCAGACTGTACAAAGAAAGTATACATATACAGTATAACTATACTCAAAGTTATAACTGGAGGAAAATACAGTATAAAATGTAGACATTTCATCTCATGTGGTAGGGCAATCTATCTATAAACAAATTATCTTGGTTTTTTACATCAATGATACTAAAAACACAGCGCCAATTTGCCTGTGGACCAACATCGGCAAACCGCCGTTGACACCGCTCCCTATAGCCTAGTACTGATAGGCTATATACAATTGATGGACCACAGCAAATTGCTACATAAAAAATCATCAGCAAAAATAATAATCAAATATCGAAACAAAGGGAACACGAAACAAACAAACAAAAAAATATATCCAAATAATGAATGATATCAAACATACATACTATATACTGATGTTAAACATCTAATATACTTTCCAATAATACTAAACTAAATATTTAGGCTTCGTCAATAACAATAAAGAACAGATTAACAGCACAAATATACACATATAAAAAAAAAATATAGAAAAATTGGAGACTTGGAGAAAACCACTAGGTTGGCCGACCCTATTATATTACGTATTATAATTAAATTGCACGAATATAATTGCATATCATAGATTGCATATATATATAAATTAGATATATTACAAATATTGTGAATTTAATGTAAGATAGCACGTTTCTGAAGGTGCGGCAAATGTAGTAGTGGTGCAACCCTGATGGTACGATTACCAGACCCAACATCGAACATGAAATTTCTTTTGTCTTCTGTTTAAGAATAAACCTTTTGGAAAATCGCGTATTCCATTATTCGCATTTATTATATAGGCCAATATATCTGGTAAGTGGCCCAAACTCCCCCAATGAATCCTCTTTACACCACTGAAAGCGAACAGTGAAAGTAACAATGAAAACGTATATAAATCGCGACCATTCATCATAAAGCACTTTAGGAAGCGATCAAACGACCCGATGACTATGGCTATGACTCAAGTCAAGGTGTATTGGGCTGGCGCACACGGTGGTTCAAGGTGGACATAAGCATTTAGAAATCCACATGCGCATCCAAATCCAAATATAGATACGGTAGGATTCTTGAGAGAGGATAGCTCCTAGAGTAGGTAGTCCCGTATCCGAAACCGCGTTGAGTCTAAAGGAGCCAGAAGAAGTCGAGGAGGATGAGGAGTTGACTTCCGGTAGAACCACATAACGTTCCTGGAGCATTCCAGGCAAAAAAGCCAACTAAATCGCACCAGTGATTTAAGCGAGCAACCTCAAGAGCTGTTTAACTAAAGCTTGTTACTGGACTAGTCCAGCCATTTAATAATTTTAAATATTTGCACAACTTAAGGTTAAGCAAATATATCTGTAACTTAAGGTTACAGAAGTAATGTCTCTAGGCTAAGGAAGTTTTAAATCATAGAAGCATCTTTTCAAATGCAACTATAATTTAAATTTTTAATGAACAATAACTCCAATTATAATGACCCAAAAAAAAAAGAATTTAGGGTTAAGAAATTTATAATAAAAAAAAGATGCAATTGCAAGCCATGAAAGTAATCTTGGGTAGTATTTCCGCTCCCAAAATTTTCATTGAGTAAAATTTTCTCTATTTTCTATTTTAGTGATATTACAGTAGCTACAATACAGACAATAGAAATAGTACCTACACATATTACTTAACCAACTACTTAATAGGGCCTAAGTAATTTATATGTACATTTACGAATGAAGGGCTGAGTTAGAAGGATGACCTAAGCCTTCTGTTTCAGCACTTTTGGGGAATTCCCCATAATTACCATGGTGGCCTCTGGCCAACTCAAGTAATACTAAGCGTCGGATAGGGCGCTTCAATATCGAGCCATTCGAAAGTTTAAGGGTAACAGAACGGACAAGTCCATCTCCACTAGGGTGGACTTCAAGCACACGGGCCAGAAGCCACTTGTGGCGTGGGACATTTGGTTCATCAACGATAACAAGGTCATCAATGGAAATATTAGTAGCTTGGGCAAACCACTTGTTTCGCATTTGAAGAGTTGGAAGGTAGTGAGTCTTCCAAACTCCCCAGAAAGTATCAACATGTAAGGCAACTGCCTTGTAATAGGATTTCAAATAGCAAGCAGAATGATCACTATCATCATGATGCTCATAAACTTGAAGAGATGAAGGACGGGGATTAAGGAAGTGGGCTGGGGTAAGAGCTTCCCCAGCATCTGGATCATTGGAAATACGAACCAATGGTCGATGGTTTATGGAGTCCGCAATCTCCATTAGTAGTGTTCTGAACATTTCATCAGAAAAGTCTCGCGGAGAAGGTAGGATTGTCATCAGAGCTGCTTTAATTGAGTGGATGAGTCTTTCGTATGCTCCACCATACCAGGGCGCATGAGGTGGGTTGAATTTCCATGGTTGAGAGGATATCTGGAACCCAGCT
>JAUCBJ010007089.1:0-43818 GCA_032718475.1 Nemertoderma westbladi | reverse complement strand
AAACAGTGGTTTACTTTCTTAAATCCGCTGTTTATATTAATATTTCCTTTATTTTTCTGTATCTTTTGTATTTCTCTGCTGGTTACTATGGTTACTTGCAGTTTGGGGTTTCTACAGTATTTTTTGTTCTTTCATTTCTTCTCATATTGGTAAACTTTTTTTGGCGGTAAATTTGAAACTTATATCAACATTCATTATACCCGAGGAAGAACAACAAACTGTAGGCCTACTACAGTTTGAGTCAGTGTATGTATACATGAGGAAGAACTGTACTACAGTTTGAGTCAGTGAATATGTACCTGAGGAAGAACTGTACTACAGTTAGAGTCAGTGTATATGTACCTGAGGAAGAACTGTACTATAGTTTGAATCAGTGTATGTGTACATGAGGAATTATCCTTCTTAAGTACCAAAATGGGCTCCATGGTCCCACGTTAATTTTCTGATAAGTTTGTAATTTTCTGATAAATTTTACTTTACTAAATAATAATAATAATATTTAGTAATAATTGTAATACAAATACACTATATGTATTTTAGTAATACGCATCTCCCGCAATTTTTATGAAAATTATAGTGCTTATTGCCATATAATATGAACAAACTCCTTTATATCCTGTTACTAACGCGGATTTGCGTTGCTAAGCAACCGCATATTATATTTATATTGGCTGACGATTTGGGGTGGAACGATGTTGGTTTCCATGGTAGCGGACAAATTTCAACCCCCAATCTGGACCGACTTGCATACGAGGGTGTCATATTGAACAATTACTACGTGCAACCGCTGTGCACACCAACCAGGTGGGTTCCGCTCAAACAATCGTTCTCTCATCCGCTTAAATAATATATGTAGAGATATATATAGATGCAGACTGTACCCATTTTCTTAATCGTAAATATAAATTTTTCTAGGATGACCCATTAGATACCAGAGGAGTACAGTATGAACTAGCCGAGGAAAATACTTTGCTACTCTTATTTTTCTAGTTAGACTTCCATTTTCTGACTTAAGTTTCTCCTCTGTTCTGTCTGACCCACATTTCTTTGCTGTGATTTCCATTTCTTTTTTGATTTCCATATTCTTACGTAAGTTTTCTAACTTAAATTTATCTTACTGTTTATTAACTTTTTGTTAACTGTTTATAGAGATTCAATCTTTTTAAAATGCCTAGGCAATTGTATGTATGCATTTATTAGGTAATTGCCCATTATTTAGCAAGTAAGGAACAGCCCTGAATTTTTTACGTTTTTGTTATATGAAAGATATTAGTGCTACTTAGAAGGAAATTCAAGCTATACAGTACGTACTTAGTATTCATATAAAATCTTAATAGTTATCATAAGAAATGGGGGAAAGTATAAGAACTAACAGTTGTTTTGTCATATTACTGTAGTAATAAGGGAACATTTCGGGTGCATTATATTTACTTGGGCACAATACTTATATTCATAACCAATGCACAGTGTATTTACAGTGTATATTTAAAAGGAATGCCACCGCGGCCGAATTTGGTAGTAAAATGTATAGCCACACTAACCCCTTTGTAAAAATTTACTGTTACGTAATAGCTCTAATGGATCGTATAGGGGTCTATTAGAAGCCCAAAAGAGCACTTTCACTACCATATATGGTAATAACATTAGGCGAAAAGGCAAGGAGCGAGTAGGGCGATAATCCAGCTCTCTCATTGGTTTAGCTATTTAGGTTTGTCCAATGAAAGTAGGATTTGGCTTGACTAAAGTGGTGACTCATTCTTCTTGCTTGTTATTGTTATTCTTCTTAATTTTGTAGTTGAAGTAAGTCATGTGATTTTGTTGTTGAATTTTGCTGTAATCTTTGATTCTGCTTTGTTTTATACATTTCGCTATAATAATGCAGTAATTGTACCGTGAAAGACTGATTTTAGCTTCAATATTATGTAATCAGTTATTTATCTACTGCTTATGCAGTAGGCCTACCCACTCGCCTACAGCTAGTATGACAGACCGCGCTATGGAGTAGAACGCGCGGGAAGTATCTACCGGCAGCGCGCGTGTTGGGAACTGGTGGATGATGACAGAATGAGGGAGTTTCTACTTATAAAAGGGAAGTACAGGGCATGTTTTGGGACCACTTCACTATAGGGCGGGACAGATGCCGTGGGGGGTTCTAACTCAGAATTGGGCTTTGGTGAACGTTTAACCATAGTGACAGTCCGGAAACACCGTTCACATCTTAGTCCAAAGTATTTGCGGAGTCCAAATTCAGTCCAAAGTGTTTGCTGAGTCCAAATTCAGTCCAAAGTATTTGCAGAGTCCAAAATCTGTCCAAAGTGTTTGCAGAATCCAAATTATTCAGGACTTTGTTGGACACAACTTCGTCCAGTTTTTGAAATCCAATTTCGATATTTGATATCTGATTTATTTATACCTAACCAATTCGTTTATTGTTTATCTAATTTTAGTCTGACTGTTAACAATTAAAATTTAGTTTCAGCTAAAGTTTAGTATAAAACGGGATAGCGATATTGGGCGTAATCATTCAAATTACAGTAGAATGCAAAAAGCGCGCCACTTTAATATTATTTAAATTTGGACTGGAATATTTTAGGTGTTTGCGGAATATTGACTTATTATTTAGGTAAGGTTGTGTTTAATAGACGCTTCGTGTGCACCAACTTATTAATTAGGTAAGGTTTGGTTTAATAGACGCTTCGTGTGCACCAACTTATTAATTAGGTAAGGTTGGGTTTAATAGACGCTTCGTGTGCACCAACTTATTAATTAGGTAAGGTTGGGTTTAATAGACGCTTCGTGTGCACCAACTTATTAATTAGGTATGGTTGGGTTTAATAGACGCTTCGTGTGCACCAACTTATTAATTAGCTAAGGTTGGGTTTAATAGACGCTTCGTGTGCACCAACTTATTAATTAGGTAAGGTTGGGTTTAATAGACGCTTCGTGTGCACCAACTTATTAATTAGGTAAGGTTGGGTTTAAAAGACGCTTCGTGTGCACCAACTTATTAATTAGGTAAGGTTGGGTTTAATAGACGCTTCGTGTGCACCAACTTATTAATTAGGTAAGGTTGGGTTTAATAGACGCTTCGTGTGCACCAACTTATTAATTAGGTAAGGTTGGGTTTAATAGACGCTTCGTGTGCACCAACTTATTAATTAGGTAAGGTTGGGTCTAATAGACGCTTCGTGTGCACCAACTTATTAATTAGGTAAGGTTGGGTTTAATAGACGCTTCGTGTGCACCAACTTATTAATTAGGTAAGGTTGGGTTTAATAGACGCTTCGTGTGCACCAACTTATTAATTAGGTAAGGTTGGGTTTAATAGACGCTTCGTGTGCACCAACTTATTAATTAGGTAAGGTTGGGTTTAATAGACGCTTCGTGTGCACCAACTTATTAATTAGGTAAGGTTTGGTTTAATAGACGCTTCGTGTGCACCAACTTATTAATTAGGTAAGGTTGGGTTTAATAGACGCTTCGTGTGCACCAACTTATTAATTAGGTAAGGTTGGGTTTAATAGACGCTTCGTGTGCACCAACTTATTAATTAGGTAAGGTTGGGTTTAATAGACGCTTCGTGTGCACCAACTTATTAATTAGGTAAGGTTGGGTTTAATAGACGCTTCGTGTGCACCAACTTATTAATTAGGTAAGGTTGGGTTTAATAGACGCTTCGTGTGCACCAACGTATTAATTAGGTAAGGTTGGGTTTAATAGACGCTTCGTGTGCACCAACTTATTAATTAGCTAAGGTTGGGTTTAATAGACGCTTCGTGTGCACCAACTTATTAATTAGGTAAGGTTGGGTTTAATAGACGCTTCGTGTGCACCAACTTATTAATTAAGTAAGGTTGGGTTTAATAGACGCTTCGTGTGCACCAACTTATTAATTAGGTAAGGTTGGGTTTAATAGACGCTTCGTGTGCACCAACTTATTAATTAGGCATGGTTGGGTTTAATAGACGCTTCGTGTGCACCAACTTATTAATTAGCTAAGGTTGGGTTTAATAGACGCTTCGTGTGCACCAACTTATTAATTAGGTGAGGTTGGGTTTAATAGACGCTTCGTGTGCACCAACTTATTAATTAGGTAAGGTTGGGTTTAATAGACGCTTCGTGTGCACCAACTTATTAATTAGGTAAGGTTGGGTTTAATAGACGCTTCGTGTGCACCAACTTATTAATTAGGTAAGGTTGGGTTTAATAGGCGCTTCGTGTGCACCAACTTATTAATTAGGTAAGGTTGGGTTTAATAGACGCTTCGTGTGCACCAACTTATTAATTAGGTAAGGTTGGGTTTAATAGACGCTTCGTGTGCACCAACTTATTAATTAGCTAAGGTTGGGTTTAATAGACGCTTCGTGTGCACCAACTTATTAATTAGGTAAGGTTGGGTTTAATAGACGCTTCGTGTGCACCAACTTATTAATTAGGTAAGGTTGGGTTTAATAGACGCTTCGTGTGCACCAACTTATTAATTAGGTAAGGTTGGGTTTAATAGACGCTTCGTGTGCACCAACTTATTAATTAGCTAAGGTTGGGTTTAATAGACGCTTCGTGTGCACCAACTTATTAATTAGGTAAGGTTGGGCTTAATAGACGCTTCGTGTGCACCAACTTATTAATTAGGTAAGGTTGGGTTTAATAGACGCTTCGTGTGCACCAACTTATTAATTAGGTAAGGTTGGGTTTAATTAGACGCTTCGTGTGCACCAACTTATTAATTAGGTAAGGTTTGGTTTAATAGACGCTTCGTGTGCACCAACTTATTAATTAGGTAAGGTTGGGTTTAATAGACGCTTCGTGTGCACCAACTTATTAATTAGGTAAGGTTGGGTTTAATAGACGCTTCGTGTGCACCAACTTATTAATTAGGTAAGGTTGGGTTTAATAGACGCTTCGTGTGCACCAACTTATTAATTAGGTAAGGTTGGGTTTAATAGACGCTTCGTGTGCACCAACTTATTAATTAGGTAAGGTTGGGTTTAATAGACGCTTCGTGTGCACCAACTTATTAATTAGGTAAGGTTGGGTTTAATAGACGCTTCGTGTGCACCAACTTATTAATTAGGTAAGGTTGGGTTTAATAGACGCTTCGTGTGCACCAACTTATTAATTAGGTAAGGTTGGGTTTAATAGACTCTTCGTGTGCACCAACTTATTAATTAGGTAAGGTTGGGTTTAATAGACGCTTCGTGGGCACCAACTTATTAATTAGGTAAGGTTGGGTTTAATAGACGCTTCGTGTGCACCAACTTATTAATTAGGTAAGGTTGGGTTTAATAGACGCTTCGTGTGCACCAACTTATTAATTAGGTAAGGTTGGGTTTAATAGACGCTTCGTGTGCACCAACTTATTAATTAGGTAAGGTTGGGTTTAATAGACGCTTCGTGTGCACCAACTTATTAATTAGGTAAGGTTGGGTTTAATAGACGCTTCGTGTGCACCAACTTATTAATTAGGTAAGGTTGGGTTTAATAGACGCTTCGTGTGCACCAACTTATTAATTAGGTAAGGTTGGGTTTAATAGACGCTTCGTGTGCACCAACTTATTAATTAGGTAAGGTTGGGTTTAATAGACGCTTCGTGTGCACCAACTTATTAATTAGGTAAGGTTGGGTTTAATAGACGCTTCGTGTGCACCAACTTATTAATTAGGTAAGGTTGGGTTTAATAGACGCTTCGTGTGCACCAACTTATTAATTAGGTAAGGTTGGGTTTAATAGACGCTTCGTGTGCACCAACTTATTAATTAGGTAAGGTTGGGTTTAATAGACGCTTCGTGTGCACAAACTTATTAATTAGGTAAGGTTGGGTTTAATAGACGCTTCGTGTGCACCAACTTATTAATTAGGTAAGGTTGGGTTTAATAGACGCTTCGTGTGCACCAACTTATTAATTAGGTAAGGTTGGGTTTAATAGACGCTTCGTGTGCACAAACTTATTAATTAGGTAAGGTTGGGTTTAATAGACGCCTCGTGTGCACCAACTTATTAATTAGGTAAGGTTGGGTTTAATAGACGCTTCGTGTGCACCAACTTATTAATTAGGTAAGGTTGGGTTTAATAGACGCTTCGTGTGCACCAACTTATTAATTAGGTAAGGTTGGGTTTAATAGACGCTTCGTGTGCACCAACTTATTAATTAGGTAAGGTTGGGTTTAATAGACGCTTCGTGTGCACCAACTTATTAATTAGGTAAGGTTGGGTTTAATAGACGCTTCGTGTGCACCAACTTATTAATTAGGTAAGGTTGGGTTTAATAGACGCTTCGTGTGCACCAACTTATTAATTAGGTAAGGTTGGGTTTAATAGACGCTTCGTGTGCACCAACTTATTAATTAGGTAAGGTTGGGTTTAATAGACGCTTCGTGTGCACCAACTTATTAATTAGGTAAGGTTGGGTTTAATAGACGCTTCGTGTGCACCAACTTATTAATTAGGTAAGGTTGGGTTTAATAGACGCTTCGTGTGCACCAACTTATTAATTAGGTAAGGTTGGGTTTAATAGACGCTTCGTGTGCACCAACTTATTAATTAGGTAAGGTTGGGTTTAATAGACGCTTCGTGTGCACCAACTTATTAATTAGGTAAGGTTGGGTTTAATAGACGCTTCGTGTGCACCAACTTATTAATTAGGTAAGGTTGGGTTTAATAGACGCTTCGTGTGCACCAACTTATTAATTAGGTAAGGTTGGGTTTAATAGACGCTTCGTGTGCACCAACTTATTAATTAGGTAAGGTTGGGTTTAATAGACGCTTCGTGTGCACCAACTTATTAATTAGGTAAGGTTGGGTTTAATAGACGCTTCGTGTGCACCAACTTATTAATTAGGTGAGGTTGGGTTTAATAGACGCTTCGTGTGCACCAACTTATTAATTAGGTAAGGTTGGGTTTAATAGACGCTTCGTGTGCACCAACTTATTAATTAGGTAAGGTTGGGTTTAATAGACGCTTCGTGTGCACCAACTTATTAATTAGGTATGGTTGGGTTTAATAGACGCTTCGTGTGCACCAACTTATTAATTAGGTAAGGTTGGGTTTAATAGACGCTTCGTGTGCACCAACTTATTAATTAGGTAAGGTTGGGTTTAATAGACGCTTCGTGTGCACCAACTTATTAATTAGGTAAGGTTGGGTTTAATAGACGCTTCGTGTGCACCAACTTATTAATTAGGTAAGGTTGGGTTTAATAGACGCTTCGTGTGCACCAACTTATTAATTAGGTGAGGTTGGGTTTAATAGACGCTTCGTGTGCACCAACTTATTAATTAGGTAAGGTTGGGTTTAATAGACCCTTCGTGTGCACCAACTTAGCCAACGCAAATTAAATGAGTAGAACTCATCGCATTAGTTTTGCCGGATTAGGTTTCATTGGGGTTTAATTTCTCTCGTTTATTTTGTTTTAGTACATAAGTTGAGTGATTGAAAATAAACCTGTCGTACTATTTTTTGCGGCAAAATATTAGCTAGAAAGTTATTCATTCATTTATTTTGGTTAGTAGATTGCAGGAAAGCTTGGACATTACAGTATAGGGACGAAACTGGAAATTGAGACGACGGTAACCCGGCACTATTGACAGCTGTTAGACCCAGGTTTAAAACTTTCTGTATTCAGATAAAATTAAATTTGATATTTTCGGATAAAATTATAAAATTAAATTAGCCTGCGCCCCAGTGCACACCCTGAACTACTGATTGTTTGTCGACTGATAAGACCTCAAGTAATAAAATTGATGTTCCCCTTCTGGAGAGAGTAGCCCTGGTGAGGTTACATATTCTCCACATTAGCAACAGCTGTTCGCCCGAGAATAGGAAGGTTATTCGATTCATCCGCTGTTTGCGGGGGTTTAGCAGTGTTTGGCGGACTTTAGTGGGAAGACTACTGTATAAAATTAGACCGGTGGTAGAGACCGCATTTAGAACGGCTCGACTTATTAGACCTTCGAACCCCTGAATATCAGTGCACCCAGCGAAGAATTTCTCGACTCCCGAGATCCAAGGTGAAAATATTTGTGGATTCGGCTCTTATCTTTACAAATCTACTGTATTATCTATTATGAATTAATTTTCCCAGAAACACCGTCCGTTTAAGTAGCCAGCCATACGTAAAATATCAGTAATTTGTATATTATTTTTCTGCATTGCAGGAGCGCTCTTTTAACTGGTCGCTATCCTTTCCACACAGGAATGCAAACATCTGTTTTATGGAGTACGGAAGCTTCTGGCCTTCCTTTACAGTTTAAACTCCTCCCAGAATACCTGGCGGAGTTAAACTATACTCGGCACGCTGTTGGTGAGTGTATTTGTTATAAGCAGTAAAAATAAGAGAGGAATACTCAATGTATACCAACAACTTCTGTTACTTAATTTAATCAAGAAAGGCAATATTAACGAAAAAATAAATTAAACCCATCTTCTGTAACTATCCAACATTCTGAAACTGAACATAAAATTGCCCTTAAAATGCATATTTGCTGTACTGCTGACTTAAAGGAAGTCGGTCGGTCGTCGGTGCTCGGTAGGCTTTATTGCTTGTATTTTTGCACCATTTTGTATCAAGTGGGATATTTTTTTAACCCTTTGCGTACCCAAGATAAATTACATAAATTTTTCCTCCCAAGGCCAGAAAAATATATTTGAACGGACCAAGGTTTATTTTCTTGTCTTACCAGAGATTTTTTATTATAAAGAGTATAATCATGTTATTACTTTTCCTACCCTAAAAGGCGGCACACTGCCGCCTTTAACCATTTTTGAAAATTTTAAATCTTTCATCTTTGAAACCCATGGGCGGCACACTTCCGCCTCACTAATTTGTAGCATAATTATTGGCTAAATTAAATTTCATGTGATTTAATAAATTATGTAATTTAACGTACCCTCATTCCGCATCAGGAGTCGCCCCAAACAATAATAATTTTTCTAGACAATTTTCCCTACCCAACACGAATTTGAACTCCATTTCTCCGTCCCATACCATAAGGTATAACAAAGTTATAAGAGGTTTTAAATAAAGGCGCCCTGCCGCAGTGCCGGATTAAGCCTCTGGTGGCCCTAAGGCACATTTTAGTAATTGCCAAAAATGGCCCGAAAGTTGATATTTTTCCGCAAACCCTTTCAAAAGAAAAAGCTGCTAAAAACAATTGAAATTGTGAAAATGTTGCGAAGGAAATATAAAGTATTTTCGTTGGATGACTGCGTGTAAATAAGTACTAAGTACTATTTTGTGATAGACAAAAGTGTAGCAAATCGTTACAAAATCGGTTCTAGAAGATCCAAATTGCCATGTTTTACAAACCAATATTCACGATTGTAGCCCTAAAGATGCTAAACATTTTGGTATATGTTTAATGGAAATTGAATAAAAAATAAAAAAGTATTAGGCAAAATCTACAAACTGATAAAAAGGTTGTTTTATACAGAGAGGCATAAATATCAGCAATATATTATGTTGTTGAAAAGAGCAGATTTGAGGTCAAAAAATAATTCAATGTTGAAAACAGATATCACCTTTTATGAAAGCCCTTCTATCAAACTACAAAAAAATTTGTAAATTTTCGAAAATTTCATTTCTCTGGGTGTTATAGTTAGCCCCCTTAAGGCTAACTGGCCCCTGTAGGCATTTAGCAATTTTGATCGAATCGTGGAAATGTGTTATTTATTTGCTGTAGGTTTTGCAGGGTACTTATCTTTACAGGACTTGCTGATAAATAACACACCAAAAGTGTGGGCTTAGTGCAAAGATATAATATTTCTGATCTAGATTTGGACTTGCTGAGAAAGTAATGTTCTTCGATAAGAGAACAGTCTCGGAAATAAGTACTTTTTGTCACAAATTTTAATTTACCCAAATTCTATTATGCTGTCCGACAGTTTTAGGTTTTGCCAGAATTGCACCTAAAATGCCATCGTATGCAAAATGCAATACACGAGGGCAGAACATCTGAATTTCGGTTAAATTAGGGGGAGATGGTACCCCAGTACTTTTCAAAAATATGAAAATTTTCGAAATTTTTTATTTATTAATTCTAAATCAGAATTTAACGTAGATTTCAGAAATCGAAATCCTAACATCACATCATAAGCTTAAGTTGTCTGTTTTTCTTTTTGTCTGTCTATTGGTCTTTTTTTCTGTTTGTCAACAAATTATGGATATAAAAATATACACCACCTAACTAAAATAATTGCTACATGGGTTTTCGTAGTCGCGGATTTCATTTCCGGGGTCAGTTTTCAAATTTGACGTAATCTAGTTTGTCTGTCCGTCTGTCGGTCTGTCTGTCAAAAACATAACGAATCACACTACGTAAGGTTTTAAGGTCGGTGATTTCATTTCTGGTGTTATCTTTCCTGTTTGGAGGAGTCTATTATGCCTTTATATTTGTCTGTCAGTCGATCTGTCTGTACATACAGACAGACTTAAACAGACAGTCTAGGTTCATGCAATTATTAAAAATGACATCATGGGAAATGAAATCAGCAACTAGGAAAACCCCCATATCAGAAATTATAGTAAAGTGATGTGCTTACTTATTTATTGTCTGTGAGATTGACAGTCAGACAGACAGAATGACAGACAGACAGGCAGTTCAGATATCATCAAACATTAAAACATATATCAGAAATAAATTCAGCGACTACGAAAACCCGGTTTGGTTGGTAAATTTTCGCTGGAGTAGTTTATTATATTTTGGCTTATTTTTGAAATTTCCCGCGTTTTACATTAAATTAGCGGGAAGGTTTGAAAACTTAAAATGCGTTTTTCTCAGCATCTTATTTTTCGTGAAATTTCGAAATAAATGTACCTTTTTCTCGAGAACAGCTTGATGGAATAGGCTGAAATTTTCGCAGCAGGTTTTTAGTAGCGAGACACAATTGTGGAACCTCTAAAAACATAATATGTTTAAAACAATTATCAAATGTATTTCTAATATACTACTACTAGGTCGAGCGAACTCGGACAGTGGAAATGAGATCCTTCCAGGCTTCCCGATTCTCCATAGTTGTCGCAATTTCGTTTCTCCCAAGTTCAGTATCCCTTTCAAGTTGATCTATATATGTTATGGCAGGTTGTCCACGACTACGCTTTCCATGAGTTGGTTGCCAGAGAAGTAGATCTGGTATGACCTCGTCTTTACTTCGCCAGCAGTGCCCACTGAATCTTAATCTGCGTTCACGGAGGGTGGTTGATACAGGTGGTATTGTACCATAAAGCTCGGCGTTTGTCATGTGTTGTCTCCAGCTGATGTTTAGGGCTGCCCTTAGTAGTCTTGTGTAGCAACCATCAATTCGTTGTTCAAGTGATTTAGTCAGTGTCCAGGTCTCACCCCCGTATAAAAATACACTTTCCACTGTGGCTCGAAAGAACTTAGTCTTCAGGTGTCTGGAGAGATCTGATTTCCAGATGGTATCCACTTTATTTAGTAGAAGCTGTGCATCTGCTAGCGTATTAGAGAGCAGGGCGATGTCATCCGCAAAGTCGGTGTCTGTGACTTTAGTTGCCGGATATCTACTACTTCTGCGTTCTTGAAGTGTGAATCCCAGATCTTCACCCTTTGTGGCCGTCCTCATTGCGTAATCCAGCACAATTACAAATAGTAATGGTGCTAATGTGTCACCTTGCAGTACGCCAGCCAGGATTGAGAAAAACTCAGTTTCACCAATTTCTAATATAAACTTCGAAAATGTGTCATTTTTGGTTTTTGGTGCAATTAAGTGACCCTCAAACATAGAAACAAAAAAAATTCAATTTTTTTAGGTTCCAGGTGTGTCTCGATAGTTACTCCGACCTTCTGGAAATTTTTATGAAATTCCATCTTGTATTTAGTTGTTCTAGAAAGTTTTAAGTACATAACTACAAATAATTCCCCACAAATAAATAAAATTAAATTCTCCATTGTTCATAATTAGCATTTTATTGTTTTACTGCCCATATTTTATTATTTCCCTGCTATCAGGTCTTGAACTAATAACACAAGCAGCTGTCGGTCGATTGAGCTACAATTTTGCAATTTCTACCACAAATCTAGTGATAGGAAATAGTCGAAAGAGAAAAATAATTTTTTTCACAGACTCGCTGAGAAAAAATGGCCCGTATTTTCGTCTGGCCCTAAGGCACGTGCCTTATATGCCTTAAGGTTAATCCGGCACTGCCCTGCCGCCCCTGGGGGTCAGGATAAAATATGTAATGGCGGCACTCTTCGGTACTGGGGGTTAAGCTATAATTAATGAACATGGTCCTGAATTATTTAGAATGAAAATTTTAATTGTTGGTACGCAAAGGGTTTAAAATTTAGGTATTAAATAATATCTTTATGTTCCACTGTGTGTATATTATTACGCCAACTATTTCAATCAAAACTACACAGTTTTGGTGCCTTGTGTAATGCCAACTACACTAGGTGTGGAATTTCACAGGCTTAAATCAATGGCACTTTTGGTAACAACAGAATGTTGTGTCTGTTATTTATTGTATAACGAAATCCCAGTTGCATTCGTAAAGGCCTTTGGTAATGGACACAAGTAAAGATAATATAAATATGGGGCGTTTCAAGATCTATCTTTACTTTTGTTATTCATATTATTATATTCCAGAGGGTCATGATTGCAACATTTTATGGGAATCCCAATACAACAGTAAGTAATACTGTATGTTGCTACAGTCCAACCAAATGTCTCAGAGCCAGATGAAGCAGCTAAGTTTTATAAAGATCTGACTGGACTTATAAATTGGAATAATATATGAAAAATATATATTATAGAGGTTCCAGGGGGGATAATAGGCAAAACTCAATCGTAAATAACATATTAATTTATCCAAACTTTTCGATATTACACAAATATCATTTACAATGGCAATAATAGAAAATACTACATAATTGAAAGTTGTACAGACTGCGTAAATACTGAAATGAGGAATTATACAAAATTATGCAACATGGTACATAGTGAGGGGCCTAGGTACTGTAAGGTTCTTTAGATAAACCAACCTAAATTATATAAAAAAGGTTTAATTAATATAATTAATTAACCCTATCCATACCGGGGGGGGGGGGGGGGGGGGGGGGACTTTTGGAGACGCACTTTATTTGATTGCTTGGTTCAAAGCCAAACCACATTTATTGCAAGTGAAATTCCGTTACTTTTCCTAAAATTTATTATTCTTTATCTTAAAACAAAAATTAATTTTCATATTATTATTTATGACCATGAAAATGACTCGTAAACTGACCTGTCTCTGAAACTGTCATATTATTGCTGAACAATTATAGGCGGGAAATTTAAAATTCAATCAATTTAATATAAATTTAATATCAATTTAAACATAATTATAGTATATAAATATTATATTTCAGCATTAGTGTGTGGCATATTTGAATAGAGGAATAAATTTTGTATCTAAAACTTTTTACTTTAAAGTAATATCATCACACCACACAAAGTTATATGCTTCCAAACTTTACGTCCCCAAAAGTCCCCCCCCCCCCCCCCCGGTAGTTTGAGCGTCTAAAGTACCCCGGTATGGATAGGGTTAAGTCTCTAATTTTCGTATATTAAAAAATATAATGATTTCCCGCATCATGTAACAAACATATTGCTTTATACTGTACAATAGAGAGCAGACGAACACATGTTTACTCTACACAAACAATAATATCACCAGATGTATTACTTAATTATTTAACTTCTTTTATTTAACTTTATTTATCTAACGACATATTCAAGTATCTCACATAAAGGACTTTCCGAAACACAATAATATCAAAGTCATTGCTGGTGACCTGAATGTGTACTACTATTACTACTATAATCGGCTTGCTGTATTGAAACTGCACATTGAGATGCTATGCCGGCTTAACCCTATTAAACCCGGGGGGGGGGGGGGTCAATATGACCCCCCCCCCGTGGTTTTTTTATTATAATTCTGAAACAAATGCAGTTGAGTATCTGAAATTTTATGACTTTTCCTAAAAACTATTGTCTTCCTAGTAGTGAAAACCGTTTTCAAAAATATTGGGTAGTTTTCGAGTTATAGCACCATTTTTTAGCCCTACTTTTGGCACTTTTTTTGAGGCGTTTTATGAAAATTTCATTTCATTAAATAACATTAAGTAACATCTCTATTTTTGATTTACACCGGTTTTTTGGTGTTAGCAATTGGATGGAATTCATATAAATTGATTTAGAAATTTCAAACCTGTTTTTGTCGGCGGGTGCCAAATTTTGGTGCCAGCACCAAATTTTGAAATATGTCAAATTTGTAAATAGATTGTTCGAAACTTGTTTTTTCGCAATTGGGGTTTTTTGAGGTTCTGGTTTCGATGAAATATATACGAGTTGCACCAAGCGTATCAAACTTGTATTTTTCGGTGCTGTGTGCAAATTTTGGTGCTAGCACGAAATTTTGAAAATCCATTCAATAGATAAAATTGCTTGTAACAATTTATTTCTTGCGTTATAGAGGTTTATGGGTGGACTGAATTCAATGGAATATATAATTATCAAACTAGACATATCAAACTTGTATTTTTCGGAAGTGGGTGCAAAATGTGGTGCTAGCACCAAAATTTGAAATCCATCAAATACATCCATTGATTGTGTCACCTTGTTTCTTGCGTTATACGGGTTTGTGAGGGTTCTGAATTCAATGGAATCAGCAAAAATTTCATAAGAGTTTTCAAACTTGTATTTTTCGCCGGTGGGTGAAAATTGTTGTGCCAGCACCAAATTTTGGAAAATAAACAAATTGATCAGAAGATACAGTAGTATTACCTTGTTTCTTGCGTTATACGGGTTTATGAGCGTCCTGAATCCGATGGAATCAATAAAAACAGCACTGGACATCGCAAACTTGTACTTTTTGGTGATGGGTACGAAATTTGGTGCTAGCACCAAAATTTGCCAAATTACGCCGAAAAATACAAGTTGCAATGATCTGGCATATTAGAGTTGTATTCCATTAGAATCAGCGCCCAAGAAAACCTAAAAATGTGAATTTATAGCATCGTATAAGTGAATTAAAAATTTTGTGTTCAAACTGAAAAGTGCTGGTTTATTGTTTTTTTCATTTTTTTCCTACACAGAGAGGACTAAACAGCCATTTATAGTAACTATTTCATTTTTAAATATTTTCCAATCTATTTTGCGCCCCAGTAAACCTGTATTGAAAAACAATTAGCCGAAAAATGTAACTTTCAAATTTTGTGAAAATTGTGTACTACTTGTAATTTTGGTGCTGCAATATAAACACCCCAGTATATTTTTTCGAAAAATTTTTTTTTCGGTCAGATCCAGACTAGTGATACCTACGTACAAACAAAAAATCAGACGTTTTCGTAAAAATTTGTAGATTTTAGAATGGTCCCTTTTTTTAAAATGGCTGTCAAATAGTGTTAAATGATAATATTGCTATTTTGTCATTGTCAACAACTGTATGGAAGGCCAAATAGCCTTTATAGTGAAATTTGAAAATTTGTAGCCTCCCCCTAGCGGCTGGCGGCGGAATTAAAGATTTCACTAAAATTGCTACTAGTCCCTCAATTTTGATCCAAATTTCTTGAAACCAACTTTTTTGGACTCAGCGTGATCGACTCTACAAAAGTTATCTTATAGAATTTTTAATTAGCCATTTTTATTTTAATTAATTAATTACTTATCATATTTTTAATTAAAATTGGCTAATTATAAAAAATGGTAATATTTATCAAAATTCCATAAGATAACTTTTAAAGAGCTTCCAAAGCTCGTTCGAATGAGCCATAAAAGAAGAAAATTGGTTGAAAAATGACGGAGGAGTAGTAATTTGAAAATGAAAAATGTCATTCCGAGAAAATGCCCTTCAAAGTTTAAACCGTCCCGCCAAAATTGGCTGTCTGCGTTCTGGTTGGTTAATTATTTCTGGCACGAAGGATGCACACCAACGAGCTAAAATGTTCATTACGGGGGTTTTCGGGGTCGCTGATTTCATTTCCGATGTCAGTTTTAATTTTTGGTGGAATCTAGTCTATCTGTCTGTCTGTCGGTCTTCTGTCTTTCTTACAATTTGACGGACAGACCGTCATACGGAAAAACAGTGATAATTCGAGAACTGAAAGAGGTCTCACTAAGCGGTTTTCAGATTTGTAATCCTCATTAAATTCTGCTCTAGGTGAAATAAAGAAACAACAATTTGAAAATTTTACCTGAGGGGGGTATACCCCCCCTTAACAAATGCATAAAACCATGCAATCCACAATTGGCAAGCCCAATGCAGCGTGCATTAAGAATACCGGCTTATCAACAAAGTTGCACCGCCACAACTCCCTCTCCCCCATGACATTCGCGAGATTATCCGCATCTTCAAGTGTCCAACCCAGTGTCCTTTAGGACGTACTGGCGTACTGGAAGGTGGCTACCATTGGCGCCATTACTATTTGTAATTGTAATTGTACTGGTTTACGCAATGAGGACGGCCACAAAGCTTAACGATCTGGGATTCACACTACTATGACGTAGAAGTAGTAGATATCCGGCTACTACAGTCACAGACACCGACTTTGCGGATGACATCGCCCTGCTATCTAATACGCTAGCAGATGCACAGCTTCTACTGAATAAAGTGGAGAGGGCTGCAAAGGAGGTTGGATTGCATATAAATGCTACCAAGACCGAATTCATGACCTTTAACCCTATTAAACCCGGGGGGGGGGGGTCAATATGACCCTCCCCGTGGTTTTTTTATTATAATTCTGAAACAAACGCAGTTGGGAATCTGAAATTTTATGACTTTTCCTAAAAATCTATTGTCTTCCTAGTAGTGAAAACCGTTTTCAAAAATATTGGGTACTTTTCGCGTTATAGCACCATTTTTTAACCCTACTTTTGGCACTTTTTTTGAGACGTTTTTTGAAAATTACATTTCATTAAATATGAATTGTAACATCTCTATTTTTGATTTACACCGGTTTTTTGGTGTTAGAAATTGGATGGAATTCATATAAATTGATTTAGAAATTTCAAACTTGTTTTTTTCGGTGGGTGCCAAATTTTGGTACCAGCACCAAATTTTGAAATATGTCAATTTTGTAAATTGATTGTTTGAAACTTGTTTTTTACGCAATTGGGATTTTTGGGGTTCTGGATTCGATGAAATATATACGAGTTGCACCAAGCGTATCAAACTTGTATTTTTCGGTGCTGTGTGCAAATTTTGGTGCTAGCACGAAATTTTGAAAATCTATTCAATATATAAAATTGCTTGTGACAATTTATTTCTTGCGTTTTAGAGCTTTATGGCTGTTCTGAATTCAATGGAATATATAATTATCGAACTAGACATATCAAACACCAAAATTTGAAATCCATCAAATACATCCATTGATTGTGTCACCTTGTTTCTTGCGTTAAACGGGTTTGTGATGGTTCTGAATTCAATGGAATCAGTAAAAATTTCATAAGAGTTCTCAAACTTGTATTTTTCGCGGGTGACTGAAAGTTGTTGTGCCAGCACCAAATTTTGGAAAATATGCAAATTGATCAGTAGATAGTATCACCTTGTTTCTTGCGTTATACGGGTTTATGAGGGTCCTGAATAAAAACAGCACTGGACATCGCAAACTTGTACTTTTTGGTGATGGGTACGAAATTTGGTGCTAGCACCAAAATTTGCCAAATTACGCCGAAAAATAAAGTAGCAATGATCTGGCATATTAGAAATGTATTCCATTAAAATCAGCGCCCTCGAAAACCTGAAAATGCGAATTTATAGCATCGTATAAGTGAATTAAAAATTTTGTGTTCTAACTGAAAAGTGCTGGTTACTTGTTTTTTTCATTTTTTTCCTACGCAGAGAGGACTAAACAGCCATTTATAGTAATCATATCATTTTTAAATATTTTCCAATGTATTTTACACCCCTGAAAACCTGTATTGAAAAATAAATAGCCGAAAATGTAACTTTCAAATTTTGTGAAAATTTTGCACTACTTGTAATTTTGGTGTTGCAATATAACCACCACCCTAGTACATTTTCTCGAAATTTTTATTTTCGGTCGGATCCAGACTAGTGATACCTACGTACAAACAAAAAATCAGACGTTTTCGTAAATATTTGTAGATTTTAGAGGGGGGGGGGGGGGGGGGTCAATATGACCCCCCCCCCCCCCCCCGCCGGTATTTGTACAACATTTTATAGCCCGGTACTAATAGGGTTAATGTTGATGGAAACTTGACAACCATTGATAATAATCAACTGAGGAAGGTTGACAACTTCCAGTACCTTGGGTCATGGATAGAGAGTAGCAAAAAGGACATAGAAGTTAGGAAAGCCTAGGCTTGGGTAGCTCTATCAAAAATGGATACCATCTGGAAATCAGATCTCCCCAGGCACCTGAAGACTAAGTTCTTTCGAGCCACAGTGGATGTAATGGATTTCTCGTGCTCTTTAGCACGATAAGCTCCTAAAACGGCTTTGAATCTCTAAAAGTTCAAAGGGGTGCTATATTTTCCCTTATTGTTTTGGTTCCCGGCTGATATAAAATATTTCCCACTAGAACACGCAACACGGTCCTTCAATGACTTGTTATTTACGGACATCCACAACCTTTAAATATAGTGCAAAAACACAGTGATTTCTGTTCTTCCCAAATGTATATTGCTCCCTTCTGGCATATAATAATAGTGTAATGTAGAACCATAGAAAAACCTCTGGGATGATGAAAAGGGAAACCGGGTGAGGAGTGCTTTGGGTCCGTTAGGATCCCAAGTATAGCCTCAAAATAATTAAAAATATGCAGAAAATACAGTATTTTTAGTCGTTTTGTTATGCTATTTAATACACTGAAAAAAAAATATAGTTACAGAAAAGGTCACAGAAAATCTATGAAAAGTCTTAAAACGTCGTAATAAACTTGGTGCAGCTTCACGCTATTGGAACTTGGTGACAGTGCAGAACACCAGGTTGCCGTCGGAGTCCAAACAGGGGTGGGACCGATTGGACGCAAACGGTTAGCTGTTACTTTGCCCTCAAAAACTATACGGTCAGTCCTGGCGAGCCTGGGATGAACCGTATAGCCAGCGGACAGTGTGCACAAACACTACCGTAACTGACAGAGTCGAAACCTATAGGGACAATGCTACTTTGCCCCCAAAACTAAATAGTTGGTCCTGGGACGAACTAAGTAGCCAGTGGACAGAGTGCCCGAGCGCTCTGGGGCTAGGTAGCCAGCGAAACTCAGTCCTTTAGGCGGAATCGTCTTACCTTCCCAGCGACCGCGAAGCCGTGTTAGGGCCCTGTCTGGGAACAAAGACGCGCTCTACCTTGGAGCAGAGCTCACTTTAAGGCTAGTCACCAAAACCCAGTCCTTTAGGCGGATTCGTCTTACCTTCCCAGCGACAGCGAAGCCGTGTTAGAGCACGGTTTGGGAACAAAGACGCCCTCTACCTTGGAGCAGAGTCTAGTTTAGCTGCTGAGGCGGCCAACTGTTAGGCTGGTTGTTGGGACTAACTTTTCCACCATAATGCGGCCCCTTTTAAACCCGGTGAGGGGTCGATATGAAGTTGACCCCTAGTATAGTAATCACCTAAACAGAGTTTGTCTCTCTAGTGCAGAGAATTTATGTTCAACTCATGTAAAATATGATTAATACGTGGTTATTTGACTGACCAATAACTGATTAATAATGAACGGCAATAGAGTTTTGGAGGTGATCAATTATCCATTTATTCATAACTGGTGATTGATAGGTGATTGATAGGTGGGTGAGAGCCCCCCCCCCCCCCCCATCTGAATGGGTGGCTATTATAGAGGGGGACTAGAATGAATAGCCAATCGGGGGACAGGAGGGAGAAAAGAATGTATAATTAGACCAATCAGAGAGCAGCTTTGATGACGTCATATAAGGCGAGATAAAGTTTGCCCAATGTTATTCAATGGGAGCCCGAGTGGCGTCATTGAATAACGATGACAAAGGGTAGGATGCAATAGAGTAATTAGTTACCAGTAAGGGAGCTGTATACCCTAGGGCCAAATAAGGCTGCAAGTCCATGGTTAGATGATTACAATAATGACGTCATTTAGCATCGGTGTGTAATATATAAACTAATTATTGGTAATTCTAAAAATAGAAAACAATATATAAAGTAAAAGTAATCCAAATAATTAAAGTAAAATTAAGTACAAATAAATAAAGTAAAAATAAATATAAATAATTAATTAAAATTAAAATCAAATAATTAATTTAAAATTAAATACAAATAAATAAAGTAAAATTAAATACAAATAAATAAAGTAAAATTAAATACAAATAAATAAAGTAAAAATAAATAGAAATAATTAATTAAAATTAAATACAAATAAATAAATTAAAATGAAATACAAATACAAATAAATAAGTATTAGTAAATAAAAGAGCCACGGTGTCACTTATGACACCCTTTGGCCGGCTTTGCGACAGTTAGACAACAATGATGACCATTGCGTGTCAGGGCGCTAATCAGTCTGATTAATTAGGGTAATAAATTAAACCGTAATTAGGAGCCATAAGACACCTATTAGGGTTTAATTGTACTAATTAATTGATGACATCTGTCAATTAGGGTCTAATTAGCCTAAATAGGAGGTGTCACGCAGACAGTCTGGCGCCAATGACACACAATGACACACAGGCTGATAATAGGGTGTCATATGACTACTACTACTACTAGGATCGGCATGCTGCGTTGCAGCTGCATTTTTAAGAATGCTGTGCCGGCTTGTCAACAAAATTGCACCGCCACAACTCCCTATCACCCATGACATTTGCTAGATCATCCGCATCTTCAAGGCCAGTGTCCTTTAAGATGCGTCTCAAGAAAGTCATGGGCTGTCCACCATGCTTATTCACTCCATGAGGCTGCCAAAGTACAAGATTATGCACTGGCTGGTCCTCACGGCGAAAGCAATGTCCTGCAAAGCGGAGGCGATTTTGTTCTAGTGTCAAGCTTGGGGGAACCAATGAGACACCTCCAATGTTATATAGTGTCTGGTTGGAGATGTGTGCATTGTACTTGACACAATGAACCCGGCGTAGCATTCTTGTGAATGTGCCATCCAGAGATTTGGTGTCCTCAGCAGTTAGAGCCCAGCATGGACTCCCATAGAGGAGTACTGGAACTACTGCTGCTCTAAATAATCGGACCTTAAGTTTCCGATTAATTCTCGGTGACTTCCAAATCCTGGAAAGCCTATTCAAGGCTGCCCATGCCTTTCCCTTACGTATTCGAAGGTCCTCACCTGACTTCCGGATCCATGATCCCAGGTAACAGAAGTAGTCCACATGCTCAAGCATACTATCCTTTGAGCTTATGCTCATCCGATCAGTGACTTGCTGAGGACTTTCAAAGTTTACTGTCAAAATTTTGGTCTTTCTGGAGTTAATAAAAAGACCAACACTAGAAGCAGCATGTTCAAATGAGCTGAGGAGCCGTTGGGCTCCCTCTAGTGATTCTGAGAGTACTCCTAAGTCATCAGCAAAGTCTAGATCAGTTAGGTACTTGGCAGGATTTCCTCGACTTCTGGAGCCAGTAGGTGGAGTTATCATCACCCCATCATCATTATGATGATCTAAGGACATGCGTAGAACATAGTCAACAACAATAATGAACAAGAATGGTGCAAGTGTGTCGCCCTGGAGGACGCCCCATAACACTTCAAATGGTTCTGTGTCACCGTCAACAGTAGACACAAATGTTGTCGAACAATCGTATACTGATCTGATTGCTGCAATAATTTCATCAGGAATCCCATATAATGAAAGTATGCTGAACATACGTGAGCGAGAGACTGAATCAAAGGCCTTGAAGAAGTCATCAAAGATAATAGCCAGATGCCTGTCTTTCTTTTTTGATAATTCTTCAATTATCCTTCTAAGTGCCAAAATGGGCTCCATGGTCCCACGACCTTTACGGAACCCATTCTGATTTCCACGGAGCAGTCTCTCAATGGGATCCCTGATGCGATTTAATAGAATCCTATTGTATAGCTTTGCAGCAATCGAGATCAATGAGATTCCCCGAAAAGAACCATAGAGTGTTAGGTTGCCCTTCTTGGGAACTGGCACCAACTTATTTGTTTTCATTTCTTGTGGGACTCTTGTTGTTCGGTACATGTCTACTATGATGGGATAGATGAGCTTTAAACACTCAGGTATTTTAAAGACCTCAGGGGGAACACCATCTACTCCACTGGCACGATTGGTCTTAATGCTCTTTGCAGCAGCCTTCACTTCTGCAAAGGAGATATCACCAATGGGAATATCTGGGAGTACAGACTCAGACACTTTTACTTCTATAAAGTTATCAGGCAATACCCTGTCATTATTGAGGAGCTTTTCAAAGTGGGCCTTCCAACCATTGAGGCGATCGGCTGGTGATTCAGCCTTAACCTTGGTGGTTGGTTGGCTTTTCCGCCCAGTAAGCAAGTTGGTCGATTTCCATGCCGGGATGATTGCCTGCTGTCGTCAGCATCATTGATGGCATCAACCTGTTGGCTTATTAGCTCCTGTAGATTAACAGAGTACTGCCTGTTCAGGGACCTAGATGCAGCTTTAACTGCATTCTTGGCCGCTGTAGTCTGTTTGAGTCGGGACTCTTTCTGCGCCTTATATAGGTCATTTCGGCACTTCTGGATTTTGTTGTCAGTCCAGGGGGCCCTTTTCCTGTTTCGAGGGTATACAGGAACTGTTTCTGCAGCTGCTAACTTAACTGCTTCTGTGAAGGCAGTATAGCCCTCGCAGTGATCTGCCGCCTCAGAGGCAAGAACCTCATACCTGTTGCTCAGCTGTAGTGTGAAGCTGGATCTCACACTTTGCTGTTGCAACAGATAGGACCAGTCGTGCCGCGGCAAGGCAGATTTCGTTGTTCTGCTAGCACGCAGACTAAGTCTTACCTTGGCCACAATAAGGCGGTTATCACTGGAGAAGGGTCGAAGTGTAAATGCATTACAGTCTTGGATAGAGCTCCTGTACTTCCTACGAAACAGAATATGGTCTATCTGGGACTTGTGACCACTGGGTCCACTATGAGTCCATAGCTTTCCAGTTCACTTCTTGAACTGGGTTCCAGCCGAAAACAATCCATTTCCAGAGATAAAATACGTTAAATCATACTGAAATAATAATGTAAACTTTATTTCACGCCGTGCTACATAGCATCCCATAGCACATCATAGAGTCTACTTTTTTGCGGCGTATTTCACGCCAACTTGAAAAGAAATTATATATACATTATTATAGTATATTATTTAAGTCGTTACCGGTATATTATTATTGTTAACCAATGATTGTAATGAATTAACAGTATTGACTATCATCTGCTGACGCCAGGGCGAGTCGCCAACCACCCACCATGTCCTTAATCAGAACCTCATCAGTCATATGACAATGACACCCAATGGGTGTCAGTGGGGTCTAACTGTCGCAAAGCCGCCCGAACCTCTACTACTACCGAATTGATGGTTGCTACACAAGACTACTAAGGGCAGCCCTAAACATCAGCTGGAGACAACACATGACAAACGCCGAGCTTTATGGTACAATACTACTACTACTACTAGGATCGGCATGCTGCATTGCAGCTGCATTTTTAAGAATGCTGTGCCGGCTTGTCAACAAAATTGCACCGCCGCAACTCCCTATCACCCATGACATTTGCTAGATCATCCGCATCTTCAAGGCCAGTGTCCTTTAAGATGCGTCTCAAGAAAGTCATGGGCTGTCCACCATGCTTATTCACTCCATGAGGTTGCCAAAGTACAAGATTATGCACTGGCTGGTCCTCACGGCGATAGCAATGTCCTGCAAAGCGGAGGCGATTTTGTTCTAGTGTCAAGCTTGGGGGAACCAATGAGACACCTTATCTAGTGTCTGGTTGGAGATGTGTGCATTGTACTTGACACAATGAACCCAGCGTAGCATTCTTGTGAATGTGCCATCCAGAGATTTGGTGTCCTCAGCAGTTAGAGCCCAGCATGGACTCCCATAGAGTGGAACTACTGCTTCTCTAAATAATCGGACCTTAAGTGTCTGATTAATTCTCGGTGACTTCCAAATCATGGAAAGCCTATTCAAGGCTGCCCATGCCTTTCCCTTACGTATTCGAAGGTCCTCACCTGACTTCCGGATCCATGATCCCAGGTAACAGAAGTCATCCACATGCTCAAGCATACCATCTTTTGAGCTTATGCTCATCCGATCAGAGACTTGCTGAGGACTTTTCAAAGTAATTGTGATGGGTGCTTTGGGTCCATTCGGAACCAAAGTATAGCCTCAAAGAATAATCCAAATAATACACAAAATACAAGAAAGGCATTTCCTAAAGGAAATGCAACCACGAAGCTAAGGAAAATTAAACACACTTTGACTCATCAGATCATTGGTTTACCTAGTTAAAAGTCATATGTCTCAATTATACTCCCATTACTATGGTAACTGGACTTTTCTAGCATTGCTGAGTTTTACATTAAGATTTAGTTTGAAAGTTCCAGGTGACACAAATCGACTTCAAGGAAGTTTCATTGAGTAGTTGATCCAAAATCCATCCAAAATTAAGTTGGTATTTGTCAAAACATCTGTTTGCAGTGGTTGTCATGGAAACTGATAAATTTAGCAACGTAAATTGGATGAAGAATAAGTTATATAGTGGGGGTAGGGGTTGGTCCGAAATCATTATACCTTAACCCTATGCTTCAAATAATCATTTTATAAATTTGAACAAAAAGAGTAAAAGACTAAAAGCTCACAAGGGATCAACCAATAGGAATATTCCCCTGAAACCCAAACGAAAACATTATGTGCCAGTGCCATGGCAAGACGACTTAATTGTACGAGAGAAGATAGCCTACAAAGAAACAATTTAACAACCAACAACCGAAAACATCAACAAGGTTGAGAAAGCTAAGGACGATCTTAAATTGGCCTACAACATCAGCCAGGAGAAGTACATACAGGATAAAATTGAAGCAATTACAACTGCTCACATACAGCAACAATCGAGACTTACCTGGCAAACTGTAAATGACGTATCTGGTCGGAAAAGTTGTGCAAAGGGGCGCCTCAAAGCCGATAGTCCTGAAGAACGTGTTGGGAAGTGGAAAAATCACTTAAGCAACTGGCTTGGTCAGCCACCAGACATCGAGGTCAGCCATACAAGGACAATATATGACAAGACGTTACCTACCTAGCCATGACGCACATTAAGGGTGCCACAAATCTGTCAGCAGATTTCCAGAGCCGTAATGTACCACCTTGCAGTTCAGGGAACTGCCACATATGTCGCTTCCTTGACGAAACTGTCACTTCTCTAATAATCCGTGCACTCCATACCACCTCTGCAATTTACTCCAACTCCGTAGAGGAGCCCGCATTACCCCACAATGAGCATGTCCTGACCAGCTGTTAAGGCTTTTACGGGAGGTTAACCCCACATATATATTATCTAATATATATATCTGGTCTGAATGTACAATCAATTACTGTAAGTATATAGCTTCGGCGCTATAAACTGTTTCAAGGGAATAAAGTAATATTTACGTGTCAACCGTTCCGTTATGTTGTGTTGTCGGCGGGTAAATGTACGTGTGACTTATATATATTACAGGTAGGACACTATATTGGACCTAGTGCGTGGTAAGCGCACAGTTCACTCGTACTGGACGCATCATAGTATGGATAGATTATAGTTTCTAGTTGGGGAATAATATTGCAGTACTATGGACGCACACACTCGCACTAAATGAACCGAATCTATTACAGACAGGGCACAGTCAGCACTAACCGTGTGGAAATCAAGTTGGTGTGATCTCTGGTCTTGTATATTCATCAACAAGGTAAAGCAATAATAATAACTATAAAGATAAGATTTAATACACACAGCACATTATGATGCATATTATTGATGCGATACAGTAAGGTGAAATTTTATAGGTCCTACTAGTTACATGACTCGTAACAGGCTTAAGATGTTATAGGTTATGCCTAAAATAACAGGATAAACATTGATTATTATAGCACTGTAAGAAATGAAACAGCCAATGGGGCGCAAGGACATCGTAAAATATGGCAACCAATAGGGGCTTTAGAATTACGGCAACTGATGCTGGGCAACGGACAAACAATCGTAACAGTGATATACAACACAGATTTGAGACGAAAATTATGCGCACAGAAGTTGAATAGTTCTCTGATAAAAATATAAGATTTCGACATGGAGTTAGCGTGTGTAGCAAAACCACCCTCAGGGTAGAGAGGATTCCAGCTGTAACCTGGAGTCTGGACCATTACCATCTGACTTAGACACAACCAAAACTATGAAAACTACCAAACCCTGAAGCAATCTATATCCAACCGCCCTATCAATGCCAGCCGTCCAGCATGGCGTATTACGCAAACTGAATGCTCAGACATCAGACGTGCTAAAGCACATTTGAGTCAGGGCTGCTAAAAAGTTAACTAACATCCGGGATGTAAAACGATATTTGGGTGTCACATCTATCTCCTCTGATGATCTTCTCATTGTCCGCAGGAATGTTCCCTCCCAGGCACCACAAGAACTAATTGTGATACCACGACATGCCCTCATTGGCCTCCTCACCTCAATCCATTTAGAACTTAATCACCCCCTCGTGCCCAACTGAGACATGTCTGTGCCCGGTATTTTTATGCACTTGATTTAGAACATGCAATCCAATCAATCTCTGACTGTTGCCACCACTGTGTTGCCCTTGCATCTTCTCCACCCCGTATTGTTCCACAACAATCTGAACCACCACCTGTTGCTATTGGTCTCTCATTTGCAGCCGACAGTATGCACCAAAATCGTCAATACTACTTATACATGAAATAGTATCATCATTTACAGCTGCATGCATCATCCATGATGAGCGCTGCGTAACAACTTCGTGATGCATCACTTACCCTATGTATTGGCCTGAATCCCCTCGATGGTCCACCTGCCATTATCCGAGTCGACCCTGCACCTGCATTCTGAGCCCTTTCTAATGATGCTAGTCTTGCACATCACCATTTTCTCCTTGAAATTGGTCGCCCCAAAAATGTTAATAAAAACCGTGTAGCTGAGCATGCAGTGCGTGAACTAGAAGAATAATTATTACGCCTACAACTCACTGGTGGCCCCTTCTCACCCCTCACCCCTTGTTTTTGCTGTGGCTAACCTGAACGCCCGTATCGTGTGGACTATCATCTCGCGAAATTATATCACACCGGGATCAGTTCACTGGGGAACAGATTCCCATCAATGGCACTACCCTCATTGATCGACATCAGCAGGTTCGATCAGCCAACCACGCAGTAAGCGAGAACACTCCAAGCTCCGCCGCCCGGCCGTAACCCCCCCCCCCCCCCCCCCCCCCACAAGACACCCTCCGTATTGGTGATCTCGTCCACCTATACACAGATGGCAACAAGGCAATGGGTCGTCCTCGTTACATTATAACAACACTGGATGGACTGTATTGGGTGGGTGGCACGTATTGCACCTACATTGCACTAATTAATTATACAATAATTATATTCACCTTATCTGGTTGCTACCCAATTAACCTACTTGTTAATAAATATATAGTATATCATAGTCTTACCTGCCTACTTTATTATCCCGGCAGCTTACCATCATTTTGGCGCTACCTTTTGGTTACAATTTTTTGGATTGTATTATTTTTCACTTTGGATCCTAACGGACCCAAAGCACCCCAGACCCGGTTTTCCTTTTTCCCTCTTCCCAGAGGTTTTCTATGGTGTTACATAGCGTATGTACACTGTTTTTATACTGAAGGAAACATGCATTATAACATTTTTTTAGTACTATCTTGAAAGGTTTGTGGAAGTCCGTAATTAACAAGTCATTGAAGGACCGTGTACTAATTGCGAGCTATTTTCAAGTCAGTCTTATCGACCGAGAAACCAAAACAGTAAACGAAGTGTATTAGCACTTGAAACTATTTTTGAGATACAAAAAGCCGTTTAGGAGCTTCTTCGTGCTGAAGGCTCGTGGAATCCTTTACGGAAGGCTTTACCAGCTATAGATTAATATTTGGTTGATTTGAAGGTGAATGTGAGGTTAGGGGTTGTTGAATATCAGATAATATCTGGGGGAATTTATGTGTAGGTTTTGGACGGAATTAATATGGGGGAATTTATATATTGCATCTAAATTAATATCCCGAGGGATAACGTTTTATAGGGGCTACCTCTGCGAAGGCATTAAAAATCACAGAACGTCATATATTTGTTCTAGAACAAAAAACCTCATAATAAAAACCATTTATTCCAAAATTGTAACATTACTCAACGCCGTTAGTATTAACAGCGAATTGTTATTTAGCACTTTACAACTTTAGAGGACATTACAGCATTGTATTGGCCTGTACATTTAGTATTGTTTGCGAAATACGCGAAAATCCCGGCGTTTGCGAAAATCGGGAAAATCCGTCAATTTGAGTACCCTACTCATAAAAATTGAACCAAAACATCAGAAAATAGCAAAATCAAGCATTGTACTGTATTATTCACTATAAAGCTTTAAATTGTAATTTATGTTTTCTCTGTTTCTATGTTTGAGGTAGGCTTATTTCAGTTTATGTGAGTGTGTTATACAGTAGTTCAAATATTTAACTCATGTGAACTACAATGATGCCTGCAATTCTGTAGAATATTTAGGCGCACCGGTATCCAATATACACACTGTACACAGTGGTAGGCCTACACTCTACTACAGTGAACAAAGGGTATGATTGTGAATAAATATGATACTAGAGATTTGTATTAACAGGTGACATTTTACACACTACTGTAACCACAGTAATTGTAAGTTATAATATTTATAACTAATCAGCATACAATCGTTGGTAGCAGTGTAGACCAGCAATCTGCAGTTCAATTGTGCCTAATCATTTGATTCGATGCTATTAATAATTACAACTAGTTTTTTCGTTTATCAATAGTCTCTGAGCGGAATTTAAGTGATGGGGATATTGTTGAGATTCGAAAAAAGGATATTAATTATTTTTTTTATAACCATAACAATGTACACTGGGGTTTATATCGTACTAAATTTATCGGGAAACATTTGTAATTCTTGCGTTAAATTGTTGGGGAAAATTGATACGAAGACGAATCCGCGGTAAGTAACTTTATATATATAACTAGAAAGATAGCACGTGCAGATGATATATGAATATGTGTGGGAGATTTGAGAACTGCATACGGAATAGACACCATCATTAAATAAAACACCACCCCCATAAGATATAACTGTCAAGTTTCAACTTTAGGCAGATTGTAAATAACAAAATTTCCAGAAAATGATCACTTTCAGATCCACCCTCTACCTGCGGACTGGTGAAATGCAGACGGCGCTGCAGTTTGGTAAAGATGGGGTTTATGGTGAAGTAAAATGCCTGCCTTTCAAGTTTCAGCTTAAACAGATTGTAAATAACAAAATTGGTGTAGATGTTCACATTCAGACATTTCACCCTCTAGCGGTAGACTGAAGAACTGTAGACGACTCTGGGACTCCGTAAAGATACAGAATATGCTGTAGTAGATTCCTGCCAAGTTCCAGCTCAATAGAATTTAAAAGAACCAAATGGGATGAGGTGTTCACTATCAGATATGTCGCCCTCTAGCGGCAGATGGGGGGACTGTATACAACGCTGTGACTCCGTAAAGGTACAGCCTATGCTGTAGTAGATGCCTACCAAGTTTCAGTCTAAACCGTTAGTAAATAACAAAGTTGTAGAAGATGTTAACTTTCAGACATTTCACCCTCTAGCGGTAGACTGGGGAAGTGAATAGGATTCTGCAACCCCGTAAAGATACAGCCTATGATGTAGTAGATACCAACCAAGTTTCAGCTCAAAATTATTAAAAAGAACCAAATGGGATGAGGTTTTCACTATCAGACAATTCGCCCTCTAGCGGCTGACTGTGGAACTGTAGACGACTCTACTACTCCGCAAAGATATAGCCTATGCTATAGTAGATGCCTACCAAGTTTCAGTCTAAAAGGATTGTAAATAACAAAGTTGGAGGAGATGTTAACTTTCATACATTTCACCCTCTAGCGGCAGACGCGGGTAATGTAGACAACTCTGCGCGACTCAGTAAAGATATAGCCTATGCTGTAGTAGATGCCTACCAAGTTTCAGTCTAAATGGATTATAAATAACAAAGTTGGAGAAGATGTTAACTTTCAGACATTTCGCCCTCTAGCGGTAGACTAGGGAATTGTAGACGACTCTGCGACTCAGTAAAGATACAGCCTATGCTGTAGTAGATGCCTACCAAGTTTCAGTCTAAACGGATTGTAAATAACAAAGTTGGAGAAGATGTTAACTCTCAGACATTTAGCCCTCTAACGGTAGACTGGGGAACTGTGGACAACTCAGTGACTCCGGAAATATACAGCCTATGCTGCAGTATATAGCTACCAAGTTTCAGCTCAAAAGCATTAAAAACAACCCAATGGGATCAGGTTTTCACTATCGGACAATTCGCCCTCTAGCGGCAGATGGGGAAACTTCAGACGGCTCTGAGTATTACGTTGCAACGAGTTAGGGCAAGACCTATCTAACGAGCTATAGTAAGCGAGATTTCATCGAGATTAGATGTATAATATTAGATAAAATAATAATACAGTAAGTATAGGCCTACAGAAATAATTATTTTACTTTTAATATTCATAACAGTAAAACAAAAATGTTATAAACCTCTCCTTCCATGCAGCCAATGATTGAGAAAGCAGAATTACACTTGAGCAGTTCGCAACAGACAACCCAAACCCACCCCAATCAACACTACAGCCTGGCTTGCTCCTTATCTGTGCCCAGCTAGCTGCGATTTCAATAATTACCTTAACGTTGCTATGATACAGAAAAAAATCCTTCCCTATTCACTACAGCACTAAGAATAGGCCAATTCGATCGTGCTTGGCGAATATGACATATTTATACACTATTTGGTTTTTAATCAATAAATAATCATACATATTTATATTAAACACTCGAATAAAATAAAAACTTTGTGAGAATGGGACACGGCGAATCTACCCATGTTAATTTTATACCAGGTGGGATAAATGTTAGCCCTCTAAATAATTAATTACCGATAGAAGAACCGAAATAATTCGATAAATTTCGCCCGAAAATCACGAAAATCGCCCTCTAGCGGCAGATGGGCGAACTTCAGACGACTCTGAGTATTACGTTGCAACGAGTTAGAGCGAGACCTTTCTAACGAGCTATAGCAAGCGAGATTTCATCGAGATGGGTTCGATTGTATAGCCGATGACAAACACACAGACAGACAGACAGACAATCGATATTTATATATATTAGACTAGAAAGCCTGTGGCCCTTCGGGCCACAGCTTTCTAGTGCACGTGCAGTGCAGATGATATATGAATATGTGTTTGAGATTTGAGAACTGCATACGGAACAGACACCATCATTAAATAAAACGCCACCGCCATAAGAGATAACTGTCAAGTTTCAACTTTAGGCAGATTGTAAATAACAAAATTTCCAGAAAAATGATCACTTTCAGATCCACCCTCTACCTGCGGACTGGTGAAATGCAGACGGCGCTGCAGTTTGGTAAAGATGGGGTTTATGGTGAAGTAAAATGCCTGCCTTTCAAGTTTCAGCTTAAACAGATTGTAAATAACAAAATTGGTGTAGATGTTTACATTCAGACATTTCACCCTCTAGCGGTAGACTGAAGAACTGTAGACGACTCTGGGGCTCCGTAAAGATACAGAATATGCTGTAGTAGTTTCCTGCCAAGTTCCAGCTCAATAGGATTAAAAAGAACCAAATAGGATGAGGTGTTCACTATCAGATATTTCGCCCTCTAGCGGCATATGGGGGGGGGGGACTGTATACAACTCTGCGACTCCGTAAAGGTACAGCCTATGCTGTAGTAGATGCCTACCAATTTTCAGCTCAAAATGATTAAAAAGAACCAAATGGGATGAGGTTTTCACTATCAGACAATTCGCCCTCTAGCGGCTGACTGTGGAACTGTAGACGACTCTACTACTCCGCAAAGATATAGCCTATGCTATAGTAGATGCCTACCAAGATTCAGTCTAAAAGGATTGTAAATAACAAAGTTGGAGGAGATGTTAACTTTCATACATTTCGCCCTCTAGCGGCAGACGCGGGTAATGTAGACAACTCTGCGGGACTCAGTAAAGATATGGCCTATGCTGTAGTAGATGCCTACCAAGTTCAGTCTAAATGGATTATAAATAACAAAGTTGGAGAAGATGTTAACTTTCAGACATTTCGCCCTCTAGCGGTAGACTGGGGAATTGTAGACGACTCTACTACTCCGCAAAGATATAGCCTATGCTATAGTAGATGCCTACCAAGTTCCAGTATAAAAGGATTGTAAATAACAAAGTTGGAAAATATGTTTACTTTCATACATTTCACCCTCTAGCGGCAGACGCGGGTACTGTAGACAACTCTGCGCGACTCAGTAAAGATATAGCCTATGCTGTAGTAGATGCCTACCAAGTTCAGTCTAAACGGATTATAAATAACAAAGTTGGAGAAGATGTTAACTTTCAGACATTTCGCCCTCTAGCGGCAGACGCGGGTACTGTAGACGACTCTGCGACTCAGTAAAGATACAACCTATGCTGTAGTAGATGCCTACCAAGTTTCAGTCTAAACGGATTGTAAATAACAAAGTTGGAGAAGATGTTAACTCTCAGACATTTAGCCCTCTAACGGTAGACTGGGGAACTGTAGACAACTCAGTGACTCCGGAAATATACAGCCTATGCTGCAGTATATAGCTACAGAGTTTCAACTCAAAAGCATTAAAAACAACCCAATGAGATCAGGTTTTCAATATCGGACAATTCGCCCTCTAGCGGCAGACGGGGGAACTTCAGACGGCTCTGAGTATTACGTTGCAACGAGTTAGGGCGAGACCTATCTAACGAGCTATAGTAAGCGAGATTTCATCGAGATTAGATGTATAATATTAGATAAAATAATAATACAGTAAGTATAGGCCTACAGAAATAATAATTATTTTACTTTTAATACCGGTATTCATAACAGTAAAACAAAAATGTTATAAACCTCTCCTTTTCCATGCAGCCAATGATTGAGAAAGCAGAATTACTCTGAGCAATTCGCAACAGACAACCCAAACCCACCCCAATCAACACTCCAGCCTGCTTGCTCCTTATCTGTGCCCAGCCAGCTAGCTGCGAGTTCAATAATTACCTTAACGTTGCTATGATACAGAAAACAATCCTTCCCTATTCAATACCAATAGGGCAATTCGATCGTGCTTGGCGAATATGACATATTTATACACTATTTGGTTTTTAATCAATAAATAATCATACATATTTATATTAAACACTCGAATAAAATAAAAACTTTGTGAGAATGGGACACGGCGAATCTACTCATGTTAATTTTATACCAGATGGGATAAATGTTAGCCCTCTAAATAATTAATTACCGATAGAAGAACCGAAATAATTCGATAAATTTCGCCCGAAAATCACGAAAATCGCCCTCTAGCGGCAGACGGGTGAACTTCAGACGACTCTGAGTATTACGTTGCAACGAGTTAGAGCGAGACCTTTCTAACGAGCTATAGCAAGCGAGATTTCATCGAGATGGGTTCGATTGTATAGCTGATGACAAACAGACAGACAGACAGACAGACAGACAGACAATCGAGATTTATATATATTACTAGAAAGCCTGTGGCCCTTCGGGCCACAGCTTTCTAGTGCACGTGCAGATGATATATGAATATGTGTGGGAGATTTGAGAACTGCATACGGAATAGACACCATCATTAAATAAAACACCACCCCCATAAGAGATAACTGTCAAGTTTCAACTTTAGTCAGATTGTAAATAACAAAATTTCCAGAAAATGATCACTTTCAGATCCACCCTCTACCTGCGGACTGGTGAAATGCAGACGGCGCTGCAGTTTGGTAAAGGTGGGGTTTATGGTGAAGTAAAATGCCTGCCTTTCAAGTTTCAGCTTAAACAGATTGTAAATAACAAAATTGGTGTAGATGTTCACATTCAGACTTCTAGCGGTAGACTGAAGAACTGTAGACGACTCTGGGACTCCGTAAAGATACAGAATATGCTGCAGTAGATTCCTGCCAAGTTTCAGCTCAAAGGGATTAAAGAGAACCAATTGGGATGAGGTGTTCACTATCAGACAATTCGCCCTCTAGCGGCAGATAGGGGAACTGTATACAACTCTGCGACTCCGTAAAGGTAGAGCCTATGCTGTAGTAGATGCCTACCAAGTTTCAGTCTAAACCGTTTGTAAATAACAAAGTTGGAGAAGATGTTAATTTTCAGACATTTCACCCTCTAGCGGTAGACTGGGGAAGTGTATAGGACTCTGCAACTCCGTAAAGATAGAGCCTAGGATGTAGTAGATACCTGCCAAGTTTCAGCTCAAAAGGATTAAAAAGAACCAAATGGGATGAGGTTTTCACTATCAGACAATTCGCCCTCTTGCGTCTGACTGTGGAACTGTAGACGACTCTACTACTCCGCAAAGATATAGCCTATGCTATAGTAGATGCCTACCAAGTTTCAGTCTAAAAGGATTGTAAATAACAAAGTTGGAGAAGATGTTAACTTTCATACATTTCGCCCTCTAGCGGCAGACGCGGGTACTGTAGACAACTCTGCGCGACTCAGTAAAGATATAGCCTATGCTGTAGTAGATGCCTACCAAGTTCAGTCTAAATGGATTATAAATAACAAAGTTGGAGAAGATGTTAACTTGCAGACATTTCGCCCTCTAGCGGTAGACTGGGAAATTGTAGACGACTCTGCGACTCAGTAAAGATTCAGCCTATGCTGTAGTAGATGCCTACCAAGTTTCAGTCAAAACGGATTGTAAATAATAAAGTTGGAGAAGATGTTATCTCTCAGACATTTAGCACTCTAACGGTAGACTGGGGAACTGTAGACCACCCAGTGACTCCGGAAATATACAGCCTATGCTGCAGTATATAGCTACCAAGTTTCAGCTCAAAAGCATTAAAAACAACCCAATAAGATCAGGTTTTCACTATCGGATAATTCGCCCTCTAGCGGCAGACGGGGGAACTTCAGACGGCTCTGAGTATTACGTTGCAACGAGTTAGGGCGAGACCTATCTAACGAGCTATAGTAAGCGAGATTTCATCGAGATTAGATGTATAATATTAGATAACATAATAATACAGTAAGTATAGGCCTATAGAAATAATTATTTTTACTTTTAATATTCATAACAGTAAAACAAAAATGTTATAAACCTCTCCTTCCATGCAGCCAATGATTGAGAAAGCAGAATTACTACAACCCAAACCCACCCCAATCAACACTCCAGCCTGCTTGCTCCTTATCTGTGCCCAGCCAGCTAGCTGCGAGTTCAATAATTACCTTAAGGTTGCTACAGAAAACAATCCTTCCCTATTCAATAACAATAGGCCAATTCGATCGTGCTTGGCGAATATGACATATTTATACACTATTTGTTTTTTAATCAATAAATAATCATACATATTTATATTAAACACTCGAATAAAATAAATACTTTGTGAGAATGGGACACGGCGAATCTACCCATGTTAATTTTATACCAGGTGGGATAAATGTTAGCCCTCTAAATCATTAATTACCGATAGAAGAACCGAAATAATTTGATAAATTTCGCCCGAAAATCACGAAAATCGCCCTCTAGCGGCAGACGGGCGAACTTCAGACGACTCTGAGTATTACGTTGCAACGAGTTAGGGCGAGACCTTTCTAACGAGCTATAGCAAGCGAGATTTCATCGAGATGGGTTCGATTGTATAGCCGATGACAAACACACAGACAGACTGACTGACTGACAGACAATCGATATTTATATATATTAGACTAGAAAGCCTGTGGCCCTTCGGGCCACAGCTTTCTAGTGCACGTGCAGATGATATATGAATATGTGTGGGAGATTGGAGAACTGCATACGGAACAGACACCATCATTAAATAAAACACCACCCCCATAAGAGATAACTGTCAAGTTTCAACTTTAGTCAGATTGTAAATAACAAAATTTCCAGAAAATGATCACTTTCAGATCCACCCTCTACCTGCGGACTGGTGAAATGCAGACGGCGCTGCAGTTTGGTAAAGGTGGGGTTTATGGTGAAGTAAAATGCCTGCCTTTCAAGTTTCAGCTTAAACAGATTGTAAATAACAAAATTGGTGTAGATGTTCACATTCAGACTTCTAGCGGTAGACTGAAGAACTGTAGACGACTCTGGGACTCCGTAAAGATACAGAATATGCTGCAGTAGATTCCTGCCAAGTTTCAGCTCAAAGGGATTAAAGAGAACCAATTGGGATGAGGTGTTCACTATCAGACAATTCGCCCTCTAGCGGCAGATAGGGGAACTGTATACAACTCTGCGACTCCGTAAAGGTAGAGCCTATGCTGTAGTAGATGCCTACCAAGTTTCAGTCTAAACCGTTTGTAAATAACAAAGTTGGAGAAGATGTTAATTTTCAGACATTTCACCCTCTAGCGGTAGACTGGGGAAGTGTATAGGACTCTGCAACTCCGTAAAGATAGAGCCTAGGATGTAGTAGATACCTGCCAAGTTTCAGCTCAAAAGGATTAAAAAGAACCAAATGGGATGAGGTTTTCACTATCAGACAATTCGCCCTCTTGCGTCTGACTGTGGAACTGTAGACGACTCTACTACTCCGCAAAGATATAGCCTATGCTATAGTAGATGCCTACCAAGTTTCAGTCTAAAAGGATTGTAAATAACAAAGTTGGAGAAGATGTTAACTTTCATACATTTCGCCCTCTAGCGGCAGACGCGGGTACTGTAGACAACTCTGCGCGACTCAGTAAAGATATAGCCTATGCTGTAGTAGATGCCTACCAAGTTCAGTCTAAATGGATTATAAATAACAAAGTTGGAGAAGATGTTAACTTGCAGACATTTCGCCCTCTAGCGGTAGACTGGGAAATTGTAGACGACTCTGCGACTCAGTAAAGATTCAGCCTATGCTGTAGTAGATGCCTACCAAGTTTCAGTCAAAACGGATTGTAAATAATAAAGTTGGAGAAGATGTTATCTCTCAGACATTTAGCACTCTAACGGTAGACTGGGGAACTGTAGACCACCCAGTGACTCCGGAAATATACAGCCTATGCTGCAGTATATAGCTACCAAGTTTCAGCTCAAAAGCATTAAAAACAACCCAATAAGATCAGGTTTTCACTATCGGATAATTCGCCCTCTAGCGGCAGACGGGGGAACTTCAGACGGCTCTGAGTATTACGTTGCAACGAGTTAGGGCGAGACCTATCTAACGAGCTATAGTAAGCGAGATTTCATCGAGATTAGATGTATAATATTAGATAACATAATAATACAGTAAGTATAGGCCTATAGAAATAATTATTTTTACTTTTAATATTCATAACAGTAAAACAAAAATGTTATAAACCTCTCCTTCCATGCAGCCAATGATTGAGAAAGCAGAATTACTACAACCCAAACCCACCCCAATCAACACTCCAGCCTGCTTGCTCCTTATCTGTGCCCAGCCAGCTAGCTGCGAGTTCAATAATTACCTTAAGGTTGCTACAGAAAACAATCCTTCCCTATTCAATAACAATAGGCCAATTCGATCGTGCTTGGCGAATATGACATATTTATACACTATTTGTTTTTTAATCAATAAATAATCATACATATTTATATTAAACACTCGAATAAAATAAATACTTTGTGAGAATGGGACACGGCGAATCTACCCATGTTAATTTTATACCAGGTGGGATAAATGTTAGCCCTCTAAATCATTAATTACCGATAGAAGAACCGAAATAATTCGATAAATTTCGCCCGAAAATCACGAAAATCGCCCTCTAGCGGCAGACGGGCGAACTTCAGACGACTCTGAGTATTACGTTGCAACGAGTTAGGGCGAGACCTTTCTAACGAGCTATAGCAAGCGAGATTTCATCGAGATGGGTTCGATTGTATAGCCGATGACAAACACACAGACAGACTGACTGACTGACAGACAATCGATATTTATATATATTAGACTAGAAAGCCAGTGGCCCTTCGGGCCACGGCTTTCTAGTTCACAAGCCTATTCACCATTCCAAACATTAATTAATTAATTAACTTAACAAAACTTCATATGATTGAGAGTGTTCTCTCAAACAAAAGACTGATGCTGTTATACTTTTCAGATATCTACACTGGTCAACGTCCTTCACATAGATGCAGCCTTATGATGTAGTACAGTAGACCTCTGACAATTATAAGCGTAAAAGCATTTTTAATAAATAAATGTGAGAATGTTTTTACTTTTCAGATTCAGATTTTTCGCACCCTAGCAGTAGACTGGAAATCCGCAGACTGGTTAGCGTCCTCCCCATACAAACAGCCTATGATCATCATGCCTTTCCCAAGTATAAGCAAAAAAGCATTAGAAACAACGAAATGGGAGACGGATTTCACTTGAGACATTTCACCCTCTAGCGGCAGACTGAGAAATTGCAGATTGGTCAGAGTTTTCCACAAACACGCAGTCTATGGTGTAGTAGACCTCTGACAATTATCAGCCTAAAAGCATTAGAAACAACGAAACGGGATAAGGTTTTCACTTTCAGACATTTCGGCCCCTAGCGGCCGAATGGAGAACTGCAGTTTGTTCGGCGTCTTACCTAGACACACACCCTATAGTGTATTACACATCTGGCAAGTGTCAGCCTGAAAGCATATTAATAACGAAATGGGATAAGGTTTTCACTTTCAGACAATTGGCCCCCTAGCGGTAGACTGGATAAATGCAGACTGGTTCTAACTCCTCCCCAAACACACAGTCTATGGTGTAGTAGACCTCTGTCGAGTATCAGCAAAAAAGCATTATAAACAATGAAATGCATAAAGGATTTCACTTTCAGACATTGCGCCCCCTAGCGGCAGACAGAGCTATTGCAAATTGGTCTTAGTTCTCCACAAACACGCAGTCTTTGATGTAGTAGACCTCTTACAAGTATCAGCCTAAAAACATTATAAACATCAAAATGGGATACGGTTTTCACGTTCAGACATTTCGCCCCCTAGCGGCCAAATGGAGAACTGCAGTTTGTTCGGCGTCTTACCTAGACACACACCCTATGGTGTAATACAAATCTGCCAAGTGTCAGCCTAAAAGCATTATTAATAACGAAATGGGATAAGGTTTTCACTTTCAGACATTTGGCCCCCTAGCGGTAGACTGGAGAAATGCAGACTGGTTCTAGCTCCTCCCCAAACACGCAGTCTTGGTGTAGTAGACCTCTGCCAAGTATCAGCAAAAAAGCAGTATAAACAACGAAATGGGTGAAGGTTTTCACTTTCAGACATTGCGCCCCCTACCGGCAGACTGAAGAATTTCAGATTATTCAGAGTTCTCTACAAACACGCAGTCTATGGTGTAGTTGACTTCTGCCAAGTATCAGCAAAAAAGCATTATAAACAACGAAATGGGATAAGGTTTTCACTTTCAGATATTGCTCCCCCTAGCGGCAGACTGGGGAATTACAGATTGGTCAGCATCCTCCGAAAACACACAGCCTATGGTGTAGTAGACCTCTTTCACGTATCAGCTAAAAGGCATTAATAATAACGAAATGGGAGAAGGTTTTCAGTTTCTGACATTTCGCCCCCTAGCGGCAGACTGGAGAACTGCAGATTGATCACTGTCTTCCCAAACACACAGTCTATGGTCAGGAACGTATCTGCAAAGTATAATTTAGAACAGATTTAGTCTGATGGTGCAACCGCTGTTATAGAGTTTCCTATAGAATGAACTGCTAGGCCTACTGCGCTACCGGTACCAAATTCACGAAATCTGCATTCACGCAAACAAACGCGTAAAATAAGACTCGAGATAGCGACAGTGCACGTGCTCGTGACGAGAGCTTTCGTTCGATGTATCGCGAGCTCCGATTGGTGCATGTGTGTAGAAACGTATAGCTTGGACAGACAAACAAACAGACAGACAGACAGACAGACAGACACATGATATTTATATATATAGACTAGAAAGCCAGTGGCCCTTCGGGCCACTGCTTTCTAGTTCACAAGCCTATTCACCATTCCAAACATTAATTAATTAATTAACTTAACAAAACTTCATATGATTGAGAGTGTTCTCTCAAACAAAAGGACTGATGCAGTTTTACTTTTCAGATATCTACACTGTTCAACGTCTTTCACATAGATGCAGCCTTATGATGTAGTACAGTAGACCTCTGACAATTATCAGCGTAAAAGCATTTTAAATAAATAAATGTGAGAATGTTTTTACTTTTCAGATTCAGATATTTCGCACCCTAGCAGTAGACTGGAAATCCGCAGACTGGTTAGCGCCCTCCCCATACAAACATCCTATGGTCAAGCATGCCTTTCCCAAGTATAAGCAAAAAAGCATTAGATGAAACAACGAAATGGGAGAAGGATTTCACTTGAAACATTTCACCCTCTAGCGGCAGACTGAGAAATTGCAGATTGGTCAGAGTTTTCCACAAACACGCAGTCTATGGTGTAGTAGACGTCTGACAAGTATCAGCCCAAAAGCATTAGAAACAACGAAACGGGATAAGGTTTTCACTTTCAGACATTTCGCCCCCTAGCGGCCGAATGGAGAACTGCAGTTTGTTCGACGTCTTACCTAGACACACACCCTATGGTGTACTACACATCTGGCAAGTGTCAGCCTGAAATCATATTAATAACGAAATGGGATAAGGTTTTCACTTTCAGACATTTGGCCCCCAAGCGGTAGACTGGATAAATGCAGACTGGTTCTAGCTCCTCCCCAAACACACAGTCTATGGTGTAGTAGACCTCTGCCAAGTATCAGCAAAAAAACATTATAAACAATAAAATGCATAAAGGTTTTCACTTTCAGACATTGCGCCCCCTAGCGGCAGACTGAGCTATTGCAGATTGGTCTTAGTTCTCCACAAACACGCAGTCTTTGATGTAGTAGACCTCTGACAAGTATCAGCCTAAAAACATTATAAACATCAAAATGGGATAAGGTTTTCACGTTCAGACATTTCGCCTCCTAGCGGCCGAATAGAGAACTGCAGGTTGTTCGGCGTCCTCTTCAGACACACAGCCTATGGTGTAATACACATCTGCCAAGTGTCAGCCTAAAAGCATTATTAATAACGAAATGGGATAAGGTTTTCACTTTCAGACATTTGGCCCCCTAGTGGCAGACAGAGGAATTTCAGATTGGTCAGAGTTCTCCACAAACACGCAGCCTATGGTGTAGTAGACCTCTGCCAAGTACCAGCCTATAAGAATTATAAACAACGAAATGGGATAAGGTTTTCACTTTCAGATATTTCGCCCCTTAGTGGCCGAATGGAGAACTGCAGGTAGTTGGGCGTCCTCCACAGACACACACCATATGGTGTAATACACATCTGCCAAGTGTCAGCCTAAAAGCATTATTAATAACGAAATGGGATAAGGTTTTCACTTTCAGACATTTGGCCCCCTAGTGGCAGACAGAGGAATTGCAGATTGGTCAGAGTTCTCCACAAACACGCAGTCTATGGTGTAGTAGACCTCTGCCAAGTATCAGCCTAAAAGCATTATAAACAACGAAATGGGATAAGGTTTTCACTTTCAGATATTTCGCCCCCTAGCGGCCGAATGGAGAACTGCAGGTAGTTGGGCGTCCTCCACAGACACACACCATATGGTGTAATACACATCTGCCAAGTGTCAGCCTAAAAGCATTATTAATAACGAAATGGGATAAGGTTTTCACTTTCAGACATTTGGCCCCCTAGCGGTAGACTGGAGAAATGCAGACTGATTCTAGCTCCTCCCCAAACACGCTGTATGGTGTAGTAGACTTCTGCCAAGTATCAGCAAAAAAGCATTGTAAACAAAGAAATGGGATAAGGTTTTCACTTTCAGATATTTCTCCCCCTAGCGGCAGACTGGGGAATTGCAGATTGGTCAGCATCCTCCCCAAACACATAGCCTATGGTGTAGAAGACCTCTGCCATGTATCAGCTAAAAGGCTTTAATAATAACGAAATGGGAGATGTTTTCAGTTTCGGATATTTCGCCCCCTAGCGGCAGACTGGAGAACTGCAGACTGATCAGTGTCCTCCCAAACACACAGTCTATGGTCGGGAACAGATCTGCAAAGTATCATTTAGAACAGATTAAGTCTGGTATCAAAAAGTAGCATAATAGTCGAGACCCAACATGTAGAGTGACAGAATGAACTGCTAGGCCTACTGCGCTACCGGTACCAAATTCACGAAATCTGCATTCACGCAAACAAACGCGTAAAATAAGACTCGAGATAGCGACAGTGCACGTGCTCGTGACGAGAGCTTTCGTTCGATGTATCGCGAGCTCAGATTGGTGCTTGTGTGTAGAAACGTATAGCTTGGACAGACAAACAAACAGACAGACAGACAGACAGACAGACAGACACATGATATTTATATATATAGATAGGATCAGAGGATATATTTCGGGCAGAATTAAAATCAGATTATGCAATATACATCTGTTGTTTTGGATGAGTCAGGATGACGTTAATGATTTAGCTACCAGTACTGATTTAAATAGTGAAAAAATTAATTTAGCGGCTGACAAGTTAACCACACTCATTTACAACTGTGCACAGAAAGTAACACCGGCACCAAAACACATTTCTAAGGATAATATACATAATGGTGCTAGGTGGTTTAATTATGATTGTGTTGTTTCTGAAAGTAAATTTAGCAATGCGCTTAGTGATTGGCGCCGAACCCGTTCCGATCTAGCACTACTTAATGTGCAGAATGCAAGGAAAATTATAAAAAAAACTCTCAGACAGGCACGTGTGGTGTACGGAAAAGTAGAGTCGACTAAATTAATGAGGCTGGGTCTAAAATATGTTAAAATGTTTTGGAATAAACTTAAAAATTATTTTAATACCTCCAAGGGCAAGGCTATGTCAAGTACCGAGGAGTTAGAATTGAATTTTAAGGACTTGCCTTGTGGAAACTCGGATTTTGAAGATGGAGACTAGCCAATCACAAAGTTTTAATGTATCTGATAGTTTTGAGACATATATTAGTCAACGATTTGACGAGTCTGAAGTGGCTGCCGAGATTAAGAAATTAAAGTTGGGGAAACACCCGTTGAGGACATGATTTTGAGTGAATTTCTGGTTGCTGGTGTAAATAAACTAACATCTTCAAATACAGTACGGCTGTTTTTAATGCAGGTTTGTTAACAGGTAATTTCCCAATGAGATGTACCACTGGTCTTATTAAACCATTGTATAAGAACAAAGGCAGTCGCTTCGACCCGACAAACTTTCGTGGTATTACTTTGCTTAGTATTATTCATTTTAAACAATAGGTTAACCCTATTACCCCTGGGGGGGGTGTTCGCGCTTTCAGACCTTTGGCAGTTTAACCCGCCAAATTAGAATGTCTTCTAGATAATAAATCGCTTTTTAGTCTATGACAAGTATTTGATTCACTACACTAGTCGAAACCAATCCGTGCGCGACCATTCACCCGCTGGATATTCCCGGGAGATTGGGGATGTCGTTGTCGTTGTGCGGCTACGTCGTTGGCGAAAGTACAGCGGCGACGACACATCGGCGCTGAGGATCTCGTACTGTCCGGGGGTTAATTGGAGTAGGCAGCGACGCTCGCTAGCCTGAATATAAACTCATTATAATAT